>JAXQQM020064967.1:0-61950 GCA_034641835.2 Pinus albicaulis | reverse complement strand
ACCTCTATTGGACACCTCGGACATTGCAGAACAACTCACACCAACCGAGTTAAATCCAGACTGCATGGAACAGGCCACCACAGATTGCATCATGGACATGCAAATCAAGAACACTCGCCAGCAGAAGATCCAACTATATCGGGTTGTCAAAGCTGGCCAACTCCTGCACCAAGGAAAGTGGTTCACCGGGGACCAAGTTCAGCAGAAATTTCCTCATCTCATGGAGGAACTTAACGCAATGGGGACCATTGCTTCCTAAGGGGGGAGGAATGATCCAGGTGGATATTGGTGGTCACCCACCTATTCCACTTGGGGCTCCACCATTGTCTATTTCAGTTTTTCAGTTTCGGCACAGTTTACTATTTTTAGCAGTTTTTCGGGTCCTAAACTTTCGGAGCCGTTTTGAGGCCCTAAACGACGTTTTTTGGGAAAACGGAGAGCAACATTGGTCCCATGGATAGATCTTTCTAACGAGGTATGGTACGCGTCAAACGGAGATCGTATGCCAAAGTTACGCCCCTGGGAAGTTGAAACACCAATTTACCCAAACGGGGCCCATAGTTTTGGCGCTTCATCTCCTAGGGTTAGGGTTTTGGCTGTTTAGGATTTCCCATTGTTTCTAAATGATAAATAGGCCCTTGAGTCTCATTGTAACTCAGTTGAGAGGCCTGTAGCCACCACATCTCTTCTCAGAGATAGCTACCAGCGCCCTAGCTAGTTTTATTTCCATTCTATCTGTAAGCAAATTTCAGTTCTTTGATATTAATGAAATGAAGTGTTATTTCCGCTGTATCTCTGTATTTATGTTTATATTTTTATTCTGTTGCGTTCCTGCATAAATCCGGATCATTTGGTTGAACATAATTGACTCCATGAACGAAATATTGCCATCCATCCAGATAATTTTTGAGAAAAGAGATCTAATTGATCTAGTAAGGGTTGCAATAGAAAAGGAAAACGATGAACTTGGAGATAAGCCTAAAACTGCTACAAATATCATCAAATTTGTAAATTCCAAAAGAAGTTTTGAATTGGAACCCCTTGGAGTGGAGGACAAGACTGCAACCATACTTGAGGTCAAGAAAGTATTAAACAAGAATATTTTAGTTACACAGGTGGAAGAGAAGTGTCATCAACTTTAGATTGGAGTAAGCAGATTATTCAACAAGATTGAACCTCTGAACAAAAAATTATTTCCTTCCTTGTTTGTGATAAATGACAAGCTTATGGCTAAGCCATATTATGTAAAGAAGCTCACTGAGATTTCCAAAGATTCATCCAAGCATGCTAATATGAAGAAGACTATGATAGGGAGGGATTTTTATAAAGTCCTCAACAGTGAAATTTTCATACAACATGAAATCAAGCACATTTTCTAGCTAAAACCAACATTCATGAAGTATACTGAATCTCCACGGGAATGGGAGAAATTATGAGATTATCAGGAAGGGTGACAACTCAGCATGATAGTGGAATATCCAACTCATCCTATCAGTTAATTCTACATACCAGTGTATCAGTTCTGCATATCAATCTCGGATCTACCAGCACATCAATCCACTACAGCACCTAATAATGGCTTTATGGAAACTTTAGCCTTCTTTCAAAATTGTTTAACGTGTCCATGTAGTGGTCACAACTGTCAATAATTGATTACTATTGTAATAAATAGCATATTGCCTCTGTTGATATGGAAATCAATAGGAATTAGTTTAAATATTGCATTTTTATTCCGTATTAGGGGTTGGACCCTATATTGTAAGTGTTTTTCATTGGAGCATTTGTAGTTTTGGAGCTAGACTATCAATATAAAGGGCCATTTTGCAAGATTCATGTGTTGTATTTTCCTGGTGATGTTTTTCATTTACTATGTTTAATGTTTCCCATTGTTTCTTCTTTGAATGTTTCATTTTCTAATTGTAAAACATACATATGAAGATTAAGATTTGATGTATAGAGCACCCTAAGTCTAGTTGTGTTTACAATTTAAGTGTTTTTCTTCTGATGTTTGGTTTAAGAATATTTAATTGCTTTTAAACCACTACTGAAATCATTTTTCTCCATTTCATAATTCACTCTATTATAAAGAACCAGTATATAAAACTAGCCTGCATTGCAATTTCTCTGGAAAATCGATGCATACACGCAACCTATGTTGACTCCATAGCCCAATGGAAACAATTTAAAGAGATCCCTTAATCCAACCAAAACTATCAATCAAAAACAACTTTCATAATCAGTTTAACTAGCCTAATATCGGATAGCTTAAAAACAAAGCCAAATCTTGTAGAGAGATCCCTCTCTGGGTCTAGAAGGGCTAGATCCTAGGCTCTAAAGTGGTTTGATGTTGTCATTTTATGATTATTCTTTCCAACCTTAAAAATATAGAATGATAACATAATGGTGACCATACTGGAGAACTTAACTAATTTTTTTTTTTTTTTCCATTCGAATTTAGAAACCCCAGTTAAAAGCGTTGCATTATAGAATTACTTTTTAAGATTGGTTTCTTTTAGTTTTGAAATAATTAGTTTGTCTATGATTATAATCTAAATTCTAGCTCCTAAAATAATATCTACTAGATCCCATCCTGATCCAAATCCTCCTCCTATACTAGTAGACAATCCTGAGAAGATTTAAAAAAAAAATCCTAGAACTGAAATTCAAACAAGTAGCATGATTCTTGACGAATCTAACTCCCTACCTAAGAACTTTGTCACTTTGCAAGACATTCAATTTGATTTACATTTTGAACAAGTTATATTCAGGACCAAATCTAAGAATTGGACTGACCATACTATTTTTGATCCATCTATCCCGCATCAAAGTCCGGTAAGAGAAGCCTACTCCCAAATTCAATCTGATATCCAGCTTCTCCAAGATTTTAATACTCTCCAAGATTTGGTGACAGATTTTATTTCAACTATTGATGATGCCTACCTCCAACAATCTTTAGAGTTAATTGCATTATCCATAGCAGCTTCTTCAATTACATCTCAAACAATCCATCTTAGGTCATTTAGTCCTACTGCCTCCACAATCCCTACCACTACTTTTGTTGATCCCCATTCTCAAACTGTTACACAAACCTCTCCTACCTCTACGCATCCTAATTCATCCACTGTTCATCTCCCTCCACCATCTCCACCAATCATGGTAGCAAGGTATGCTCCATTGGTGCTGCCATCACCTTTACACCCTATGACCCAGGATTACCAATCTAAGATTCCACAATTTGATGGGACTGGTCCTATGACTGCCCAACAACATGTAGGTAAAATGAATGATTGTTTTGACCTACAATAAATTGATGAAGACAGTGTCAAATTGGGAATTTTTGCTCAAATTTTAGGGGGGCGAAGTCAGAAAATGGTTTAAGGTTTTAACTGCTAATAACATTCATGATCTCCCTACATTTCACCAAAAATTTATTAATAGATGGGAAATTAAGAAAAATCCTCTATGGATTTTATCATAATATGAGAGTATCAAGAGGTCTCCGGAGAGAGAGTGTTCAAGACTATTGCACTAGATTCAACATTATATACAATGCACTTCCTAGTCTCACATGAAACCACCGCAAGGGTTATTCCTAGTTAAATTCCCTGATGGTTTTGACCCAGACATGGCCTATCAACTTAGGGAGAGATACTCATAAACTTTACAAGAAATGCAAAGAGATGTTGTGAGTGTAGAATCCAACTTGTTAGAAAAAAGATCTAGGATGAGAACTGAGAGGAGAGTTACAATAAGGGAAGAACCCGTAGCCTCTACATCTGATGCTAAAATTGATAATTTTTTAAGGACTATGGAGAGGATGATGGAGATAATTAGTTTTAATAAGATATTTATTCCCAGAGAAAATCAACTAGATCCTCAAAAGAGAAATCAGAACCCAAGAAAAAGCCCTCCTCAAGTTACATAGAGATAGAAAAGAGGTCCTGATCAATAGATCAAATCTCCATTCCAAGAAAATTATGCTGAGGAAGATGAAGTAGTAGTTGAGGAAGTGGAAGAGAATCAGATTAATTTAATGGGAATAAATGAAGATGATTCTATTTTTCTTACTGAAGAAGAACAAAGATTAATTTCATTGACACAAACAGAGTTAGAATCTGAAGAATCTGATGATTATAAACTGGGATTTGAGAATGCTATTATGGAGGTTCACAGACAATACAATTTAAGAAGCAAGAAAAACTTAGACATTTCCAATAAAAATAATTCAGAAAATTTTTCCAAGAAAGTATCTGAACCTGATGTTAAGAAAACAACATAAAACCCAAATAAAAATGTAAATAACTCATAAAATAAAAACACATAAAACAATACCAAGAAAACAGTGGATATTCCTACCAAAAACGCTCAGACAGACATTCTTACTACAAGCAAACAAACTGAAATTACTCAAAAAGTAGTGGCTAAAAGAACTCATTTGTCAAATCTGCTAAAAACTCAAACACCATTCAACATTGAGAGTGAACTTGCAAAATTGAAGATATATATTCCTCTCACTGAATTAATCAACAAGAATGTGTATAGGTCTCAGGTCCTAAAAGTACTAAATATAGGGGAGATTACTAATATTGTCAATCTAAGTGATGATCAACTTGAACTTTTGTTTGGGTCAGACGTTGATGGCAAACCCTAAGAAGGAGGTTTCCCTCCCTTTTATGTTAGTCTAAATGTTCATGACAAAATTCTCCATAATTCCATGTTGGATTCAGGTGCATCACATAATCTCATGCCAGAGGCTGTCATGGAAAAGCTTGGCCTTGAAATCACTAGACCTTATAAATATTTGTACTATTTTGATTCTAGCAAAGATAGGTGTCTAGGTCTCATCAAATATCTTTGTGTCACTCTAGCTCAGATACCAGCAAAGAACAATACAAATTCCTCGATTTGCCGATTGCGATTGTAAAGTTTTGCCGATTTCTGATGGTGGGGTCTACCATATAAAAGTTTTTTTATTTAAACGGACAAATGTTTGTTTTCCCTTTTGAAAAGTGTTTTTATAATAAGCACGCATCGCATCGAAGAATTTGAAATTGACCGCAAAGAGCTTATTAGAGAATGCTTCGATCATGCGATTGCGATTGATCGCATCGCATCGGAGATATATAAATAGATAAATTTAAACTCTTTGCGATTGAAGTTTTGTGATCGAACTAATCGCATCGGAGGATTTGGGTTTCTATGTCAAATTTCCTCTAAGGGTTTTCTCCGATTTCCGATTGCGATTACTATTTATTGGACTTTTACATTTCGACTTGTTTTTATGATAAAGTCTTTTGTATTTGATCGGATCAGAAGTTTTGAATGTTGTATTTTGTTTGTAAACAAACAAAGATGAGCTTTTTCAAAACAATGAATCTTTATTTCTAATTCTTTTATTTCTATAAAAAGAAAAAGGGACCCTATTTCTAAATGAATTTTATTCTAAAATTAAGAAAAGGGGAGGGTTGTTGTATAGTACAACAAATTCCTAAAAGTACTAAAACATAGGGGATATTATCGTATATCACAATTTAAGTGAAGATCAACCCTAAAATTGTTTGGGACAAGTCGATGGTAAACCCCAAGAAGGAGGTGTCCCTCCATTTTATGTTAGCCTAAATGTTCATGACAAAATTATCCATAATTCCATGTTGGATTCAGGTGCATCACATAATCTTATGCCAAAGGCTGTCATGGAGAAGCTTGGCCTTCAAATCACTCAACCTTACAAATATTTATACTCTTTTGATTCTAGCAAAGTTAGGTGTCTAGGTCTTATCAAATATCTTTGTGTCACTCTAGCTCAGATACCAGGAAAGATTTTAGTGATGGATATAGGTGTATCTGACATCCCCCCTATGTATGGAATGATTTTAGCTCGCTCATGGGGAGAAAAATTACAAGGGAACCTGCAAATGGACATGACTTATGTTACAATACTAGTGTTTGGTCAACCAAGAAGACTGTATAGGGAAACAGTAATGAAGTACATGGTGAGTAGTCAAGAAAAACCACACAATTACCCTATGTACTCGATTCACACTGACCTTGACTCTTTAATTTTGTATAATGATGGAGGCATTGATTCATAGGTTTCTCATACATAAGATAATATTAAAGAAAATGATGACATTCAAATGCAAACAATACAAACATATCCTAAAAATGAACCTCTTTGGAACATGATTTTTGATGGATCATGTGGCAAAGATGGCTCAGGGCAAGTATTTGGGTGTATAATGCAAGAAACATTATTTCACAATGTTATTCATACAAGTTAAATTTTCAGTGCACACACAACGTTGCAAAATATGAAGCCCTACTCCTAGGATTACATATGTTGAAAAGATTAGGAGCAAGAATGATTTCAGTACATGGTGATTCTAAGTTATTAACAAAAAAATAAAAGGAAAATATGTAGCAAAACATCCCAGATTAAGAGCCTATAGAAATGTTGTACTTGATTTCTTAAGAACATTTGATGAATATGATTTAGCAGTTATTCCCAGAAATCAAAATTTCCTAGAAAATGGCTTAGCTTTTTCAGCAAGTACATGTAAACTGCCACACCCAAAAAAACAATACAAGATAGAGGTCAGCCTTGCGTCCTTAGTGCCGGATAACATGAGATATTGGCAATTTTTAGTAGCGACAAACAAATTGAAAGTTTCCTACAATCTAAGGATGAATTTGAAGATAGCAATATAGACCTAGGTTGTAGGAAAACCGATCTTGCTTGTTAGCCTCTCTCAGAAAACAATAATAAATCCAAAAAATAAATTAATTAATTAATTAAATATTCCAAGTTAGGAATTTGTGCCTAACTCTTGGGTTGTTCCTCTAACATAGGAGTTAGTTTAGCTAAATCTTATATTGGTGGGTGTTTGGTGAGAAATTATCTCAACCAAAGGTGTCTAAGATAGCAAGCACTATCTTAAGAAATTATATCTCATCTATTTAAATTGTAACACTAAATTCTTTTAAGAAGTGAGAATGATGAGAATACAGTGAAGCTGAAGCCTCTTTTCCGCCATTACTTTGTGTCTGGTTTTGCATCTGTGTTTATATATTTGTCTAAGTTAATTTCATTTTCTACATGTGGTATCAGAGCATAGGAAAATAAATGACTGTATTTGTATAGTCTTTTATATCAAATTTTGTTTGTCCATCCTGCAACATCAGTGAGCAACCTTCTGAAGGGAGCGATTTGTGTTGGTTGGTCAGGTTGTGCTGGAAGTTGTGATCGTTGGAGTGCTGCCGGAACGCTGTTGTGAGGAGAGGGCTGAGGATTTAGACACAGTGTTAAAGAGGATGGGCAGCACCAAGATTGGCAGTGGTAAGTAAACATACTGTGATGTAGAGAAATCGGTAATGAATCATTCAAAAAAAAAAAAAAAAAACGATGAGAAAATGATCTTATATGTCGTAAGACTTATATATATAAAGTCCCATTCTCCTTGCTTTGCTGGGCTGTGATCCATTTCATGTGAGCCAACAAATGCGTTGCTGACTATGATTCCATAGCAGTGATTCTTCATTTTCTGCGTTAACCTTTCATGTGGATGGTAATTACATAGCTCGAATGATTTTTTTTTTTAAGATTGAAATCGATATGCATTTGTGTTGTAACTTTTTGATCGCACGCCCAAAGTTGGTTAATCGACTTCAGTCTCCACTCTCACAACTGCTAAGAATCTCCTGGCAACCGAAAGTGCTCCCAAAGATGCCTTGAGCCAATGTTTGAGAGCATATTTCAGCCTTGGTCCAGCTGAAAGCGCCTTGCTTTAAGTTTTCTCTTTCTAGTGCATACAGGGAGAAGCACTGTTATTCGACGATTTTATGCAAAGTTGTTGTTATGAAAGGAAATCCGTTTTTTTTTTAACAACGGCTTAAGCTAGCCATAACATTGATGGATTTATTTATCATGGGAGCTCTGCATGGAGCACAATCTAGTGAAAGCTGAGCCCACGTGGACTGAGTTACGCTGCCCTATGTTGAGCTGCCATTCGGAGCGCTGCCCTCACCGTTAAGATGTCATGCCGAGTGCTGCCCTGTGGGAATCGGGCTCAATGCACCAATGACTCGCACTGTCTGCATGGTTTGTTAATGATCCTAGTAGTTCTGCATTTTAGATTGAGAGAATTTGTGGAAGTGACACAACAAAAATCACCTTGCTACTATTTCTAAGTGGCATACTATTGCTTGAGTATTCAACAAATAAAAATTTTGGCAGCTCGACAGAGTAACGAGAATATAAAAGGAATACTAGTCCACTTTTCTTGCTTTCATCGAAAGTTTATGGAAAATTGCCTGAAAGATTTAAACAGTTTTTTATTTTAGAACTTTCTCTCTATAGCCGAAAGCTATATGATCATGGATGCTAGCAGTAGAATACTTGTTTTCTGGCAAGACAGCAGATTAGCAGCAACATTAATGAGTCAACAGAATGAGAACGAATTTTTCTGTGAACCTCGACCCAACGACCCATTTCATTGCCCGTATTCGCCAGAAACCACGCTGTTCAGGCTCTTGTAAAAACCATCAAGTTGTTCAAGTCATATGGTATGGAAAAATGTTTTAAGCAAATGAAATTTACAGCTTTATTTTTACTTTCAGATTTTATATCTGTGGAATTTGTTACCCTTATTTTTTTAGCAAATAATTGAGGAGAAACATAAAAAGAGATGATGCCAATGCCATGGTGAAGTAACCGAATAAAGCATAAAAAGAGTAGATGTTTTCTTTTGAAGGGGCGTAAGTGACAGGTTGGCATAGTGGGTTGCACAACACAATTTTGGAATGGAATTTAGATTCAAATAAATCATATTCTTCCAAAGACATAATTCGAGTGTTTTAAAATGAATTCATAATTTTTTTATGAAAATTTAAAGAGAGAACCTTTTTTATGTGCTTATAGCAGAGACCTACCTTTCTTCCATGTGCCCAAGGCTTCACATTTTGGAGATATTAAGATGGTTTAAAGCTTTCACGTGGAGCACAATTTGTGGAGGAGTCAGCACTGTGCACTGTGTGTGGAACCCAATGATGTGAGGTGTGCATACAAAGTATATCATGGAGAATCTTTTGCAAATACATCATATGAAATGGTACTAATGCATAAAATGAATGGTATGCATACATTTTTGTTTTTCATGCATTAAAAAGTTGAAACGTTGAAGCGGAATCTTTCACGGCATCTACAACAAACAAAAAGAAACCATTGAGTTTCTTCACTGCCTAAACTTCAATGTAATGAATCGTCCCCTTTCCTAATAAAAGCGTGATACTTTCAAAGTCTTTTTGAACCATACAGCTAAAAATGATTCTAAGTCATTCATTCAAACCGCTTCAAGTGTTGAAGTTGTTCCAGTTCAAATTTCTTCCAAGCCCATCATCAAGCCCTGGGAAGAAATTCAACATAACAAGAATCGACGAGGCTTAGGATATGTCAATGATAACACCAACTTACATATCCAAAATTATTCCAAGCCAATTAAGTTCTTCAGTGCAGGATTTCTTGCACAACTCACCTTAGCAGATTCTGAGAAAGTTGCAGACAACCAACAATGCACGCCACCCAAAGTTGTAGACAAACAGAATTGTACGCAACTTGAAGTTGAAGTCCAATCGATATGTTCTCATTGTCAAAGAACCAGTCAATGGAAGATCAGTGTTTTGATCTCCATCCTTGTCGCCATTGTGGCAAGCCCAATCATTCCTCAGAAAAATGTCGCAACCAACAACAAACAGCCCGATTGACAATACATTATGAATGGATCGACCCTTGGAAATGGTCATCCACAGTCAAACGATTGTCTCAGTTCTACAATCGCATACAATCACACATAGTGCAGCCAACAGTGAAAATATGATGGTACTCTCATGCATTTGAAAGGGGGAGTGCACCAGTGTAAAACTCCTACACCTAAAGGGGGGGAGTTCAGGAATACTTTCCAAGAGAAGTGTCTCTCCTTTCAGCTGACAAAGGGGGAACAATGTCAATGAAATTGACAGTGGTTGTTAGACTAAAAGTCTCGACAAAACCAGCAAAATCAGCCAGTGGGCATCAACAAATTTTCCAATGTTCAGTTGACAGCAAAGAAGCAGTGAACAGTTTTCAGCACAGCAAATGCAACAGTGAGTTGTTTTTGACATCATCAGCCAGTGGGCTTTGAACAAATTTTGTCAGTGGACAAAGGATGTTGATTTCATGCAAAGGACAGATGGATCCTTTTGAAACTTGGCACTTGATGGAGTTTTCAAGCGAAATTCAGAGATGAATTAAACATGCAGCTAACTCATGGTCTCTTCAGATTGCAGTTTTTTCAGCATCCAGCTTTGGCAGTTTTTTTTTCAGGAAATGTTTTTGAGGATCAACATGAGAACTTGGAAGATGGTTCCTCGTTCTTATTTTGGATTTTTCATTGAAGGGGGGAATGTTAGCCTCTCTCAAATAACAATAATAAATTAATTAATTAAATATTCCAAGTTAGGAATATGTGCCTAACTCTTGGGTTGTTCCTCAAATATTGGAGTTTGTTTAGTAACTCCTATCTTGGTGGGTTTTTGGTGAGACATTATCTCAACCAAAGGAGTCTAAGATAGCACGGACTATCTTCGACATTTTCTCTCGTCTATTTAAATTGTAAACTAAATTCTTTTAATAAGAGAGAATGATGAGAATACATGAGGCTAAAGCCTCCTTTCCGCCAATATTTTGTGGCTAAATGTGCGTTTTTTGTAATGTTTATGAGTTAATTAATTTTCTAATATTGTCATGTACAAAATACTGTAGAAAAATAATCTATTGTTGTTCATGTAAATACATATGTAAATATTCCTTTGAGCTAATAAAACTGTACATAACACAGAAATTCATAAAGACCCTGAAAAGGAGGAATTCGAAGTACTCTAACTCAAAGACAATACTCTATCTACAGGGTTGGTCCCCTTACAAGAATTATTTGACTTTAATGATGTGGCTAAGAAACTCAAAATGGAACCAACTAGAACAAATATTGAAGAATGTAATATAGGCACTGAACAAAACCCCAAAATCATCAAACTGTCAAAATAACTGCCTATCATTACAAAAGAAGATATATAGGTTTGTTCAAAGAATTTATAGATTTATTTGCTTGGATCTATGAGGATTTAAAATCTTATGATACAGGCATCATACAACACAAGATTCCAATCAAGGAGGATAAAAAACCTTTCAAACAGAAACTGCGTAGAATAAACCCTATTTTGATGCCTTTGGTTGAGAAATAAATCAAGAATATGTGTGAGTTAAAAATCATAGTACCACTCATATATTCCAAATGGGTATCCAACATTGTGCCAACTAGAAATAAAATAGGTGAAATCAAACTTTGTATTGACTTTATAAATCTTAACTAAGTATCTCTTAAGAACAATTACCCTTTACCAAAAATGCACCACATATTGCAAAGGGTAGTAGGTTCTAGTAGGATTTCCTTGTTAGATGGATTTTTCTGGTTATAATCAAGTTTAAGACATCCTAATGATCAAGACAAAACATCTTTTACTACTCCTTGGGGGACTTTCATGTATGTGAAAATTACTTTTGGATTAATGAATGTTGGAGCTACCTTTCAAAGGGCCATGGACATTGCATTTGTTGATGAAATTGGCCACTTTATTGTAATTTATCTGGATGATATTACTATTTATTCTAAAACTGATGGAGAACATTTAGCACATTTAAGAAGAGTTTTTGAAAAATGCAGAAAGTTTGGAATTTCTCTGAATCCTAAGAAAACATTGTTTGGACTTGAAGAAGGAAAACTGCTAGGTCACATTATTTCTCAAGATGGAATCAGAATTGACCCTAGCAGAATTGAACGAATACTAAAAATCAATCATCTTAGAAATATTAAAGAACTCCAATCATACATTGGTAAAATCAACTTTTTGAGGAGATTTATACCCAACCTGGTAGAAATTTTGAGGAACATTACCAATATGCTCAAGAAAGATTCATAAATTAAATGGACCATTGAAGCAAAACAATCTTTTGATTCATTCAAGCAAGCAATCACAAAAGCCCCAATCCTAATCAACCCAGATTTTACTAAAGATTTCATGGTTTTTTCTTTTGCTTCTGAACATACTATTTTTGTTGTTTTATTGCAGAAAAACAGTGAAGAACATGAAAAACCAATATATTTCTTCAACAAGGCATTAAGAGATGCATCATTAAAATATAATATCATGGAAAAATAGGCTTTTGCTTTGGTCAAAGCATTAAAGGATTTTAGACTCTACATTATACATTCACATACCATTGCTTATGTTCCAAATGCAGTTTTCAAAGACATATTAACAAAGAATGGTCCTCATGGAAAAAGAGGCAAATGGATTGTTGTGATCTTGGAATATGATTTGGAAATCAAGCCTACCAAGTTGATTAAAGGCCAAGGATTAGCTAAATTGATCACTGAATCCAATTTTCACGCATTAGAGATTAACATGGTCCATTCATTAGATGATCAAGAGGAATTGGCGACTCCACTGATTGATGAAGCATTCCAGAACTCTCCTTGGTATGCTGATATTTCGGATGTACTGTCAAATTTAAATGCTCCTCCTGGTTTGTCCAAAACTAAGGCTAGATTTCTAAAACTTAAAGATGTTAAATTCTATATTTTGGAAAATGTTTTGTATTGGAAAGATATTGGAGGTATTTTGATCAAATTTTTTCGAAAGGATGATGCAGATAAAGTTATCCAGGAGTTCCATGGAGGTGACTGTGGTGGCCACCTTTATTGGAAAACCACTGCTAATAAGATCATGGGAGTTGGTTTCTACTGGCCTACCTTTTTTCCTGACATCCATAAGATGGTCACTACTTGTCACAAATTTCAAATATTTGAAGGAAAGAGAAAGTTGCTTCCCTTTCCCTTGAAACATATTTAAGTAGAGAGCTCTTTCCAGCAATGGGGATTAGACTTCATTGGAGAAATTCATCCCCCATCCTCTACCTAGAATAAATGGATCCTCATTGCCACAGATTACTTCACCAAATGGATAGAAGCCACTCCTTCTAGAAACACCACTGACTCTATCATAATAAAATTCCTTTAAACCAATATCCTTTCTAGATTTGGTTGTCCTAGAAAAATCATTACAGATAATGCTGCAGCCTTTAAGTCTAATAATATGGTTGATTTATGTCATAGGTATCATATAACTTTGGGGCATTCAACAACCTATTACCCTCATGCTAATGGATTGGCTGAATCTTCAAACAAAAGGTGAATATCATTAAAAATCTCCTGGAAGATAATAAGAAATCATGGCACAACAAGTTGATCAATGGTTTTTGGGTTGATAGGCTTACTACAAAAAAATAAATTGGCATGTCTCCATACCAATTGGTTTATAGAATGGATGTACCTTTTCCTTCTTCTTTAGGAGTTCCGGTCGGAGTTCCGGTGATGAAGATTATTCAGAAATTCAAGAGTGAACCAAATGATATACGAAGGATGCCAATGACACCATTCAGTTGTAGCAGTCCGGAGAGGAAGTGAAAAATGCGAAAACATGTTATTTCTTCGATATTCAGTTGGTTTTTCATCATTCTAAATACCACAGTTTTACAGTTTGTGTTTTCAATAAATTCATTGGACAAGGTTGAAGCTCGAAGAGAAGGCCCTAAGCTTAGTTTGATGAGCAGTCATAAAAAACAGAAAAAGAAATCAGATGAAGATTTTGCAGCAAATGGAGCATTCAAGGCTATTGGTCTTAGGTTCTTGAAACTTCATTGGGAGAAGTACCATCGCCAGCTGGAGCCACTGTTAGTATCCTATAAATCATAGGATCTCAAGGTGATTGGAAATTTCATCTTCTTTTCAATTTAATATTGAAAATGTTTTTCAATATTCAAATGATTTCTAATAAAAATATGAAAAAGAGAAGAAAAGAGGGTAGAAAAAACAAGAGAAAAAAGAGAAAAAGAAAAGAAAACCCAAAAAAAAGAAATAATACTAAAAGTGTTGCAAATTAAAACGCCACTACTCATTAGATAGGTTTTTTCAATCATAAAGTCTAATCATAATTGAACAATTTTCAATTTCTGTCGATAGGCTAGAAAATAAAGATTTTCCAAATTGTTTAATCTTGGCATATCAGTAGATAGGTAGAAGAGAATTGACTCAACAATTTAATATGAGTCAATGGAAGAAATAAGGATAGATGTTAGGTTAGAAGTTTAAAATAAAAGATTTTTTAGGGTCTGCAAGTCCAAATGCACCCTGCAAAAGAACAAAAATAAATGTTAGATTATTAGTTTGGGTAGGTAGAGGTGAAGAAAAGAAATAATGGAGGAAATATGCTATTTTTCTTATAAAGTGTATTTTAATGGTCTCATGCTTCTATGGTCGAAGGAGAAAAATCAAAGGAAAAAGGGCATTTGCATTCCAAAAGATTGGACAAGGGATATGTTCTAAAGATCAATAATTGAGCTATATTCAAAAATTTTATGGCATATTTTATGTCATATATCATTTTATCCTAAGTCCCGAAAAAATTATATTCCCCCTTATCCTAACCCCAAAAAAATTTCATTCCCTATCCTAAGTCCTAAACTATACCTCCTGTCACATACATTCCCTGACCCCATTATTTGTTCACACGTCCATCTCAATAACCAATCCTCATCTTCCCGTCATCTCTCGCACTCTCCCTATCCTTGAGGAGCCCCACATGGCTTTATGGCCCCCTCCTCGCCCTAAAACACGCGAAAGTGTGTTCAAAACGTGTCCCGATTCACACCCACCGATGCTACGCGTGTCGTGCTCGGCATTTCACACCCCCCCATCCCTTACCACTTACCACCTAGACTACCCTCCGAAATGTGGTTTCCATCAGATACTAAAATACGCTGACCTTTTTTTTAACCGACCATTTCCCTATGTCGTTGCACCCGCATGGTCCCTATCTATCCCTCCATATTATCAACCACTCCCTTCCAAATGCCCATCAGTATCCTTCTTGCCGTGGCTCGTCCAATCCAAGCCCGCGCCAAAACAAATCCGTTGCCCAATCACTCCGTTAAAATCTTAATTCAACATAACATGGAAATGTTTATCATGCTCATTCTATTCAAGCTTAGCATAGGTCCCAAGCTTGGTGGTACCACTAAAAGAGATTAGTGAAGACAACCTCCACATTCAAGAGAAAATTCACGCTGATCCGCAAGTTCGTCTCACACTTCCCCTCTATTTTTTTCTTTCCCCTTTTTTACATGCAATTGTTCCCTCTCTTTGTTCCCTCTTCTTTCAATCTCGTTATTTTTTATACAGTGAAAGGCGCAGTGAAATTTCTCATAGATTACATGATGCCTCCAAAGGAAGACCAACAACCATTCAATCCAATGGTCTACCCTAAGGTGGACCTGGATCACATGGCTTTGGCTGACAAAGATTTTTAAATTCACAAGAAAGATTCTGACTTTGATTTATTCGATGACTACTATTGGCTCGAGGATAAATTGCTTGATGAAGTTGATAATATAGGCCTGTGGGAAACCATACTGCCCTACAATATTTTCCCCAAAACCCATAACTTCCATCAATTCATTAGAAAGTGAAAATCCTATTATGACATCAACCAAAGATCTGTAGTGACTCCAACAATGGTGACTCCAACATGAGAGGTATTGTTTTCTATTGATTTCAATCTATCCAAAAGATGATGCGTGCCCCTAGTCTTGATGAAACAATTTATTTTTCTTATGAAGCCCTTTTGGAGTTATATTAGAAGCTAAAATTTTCCAATAGGGCTAAAACCTTAGAGTTTTTCATGGCCATTAATGCCCTAATGCCTACAAAGAATCCCACATATCCTTCATCTATTTTCCTGATAGACCGTTACACTAAAAAATGTCACCTTGACATTCTGCTGACTGTATGAGCTCATTAAACACTCATACATGCCTCCTTTGCAAGTCTTACAACCTTTGTTCCTCATTCCATGCCCTGAAACTGGAGAAAAAACCCTAAAAAGCTCAAAAAACCTTGGGTACGCAGGTAACATGAAGCCTACCTGCGTTTTGGCTAGGGTACGCAGGTAATGTGAAGATAAACTGCGTTCTAGAACGCACTTTTCCAGTGTAATGCCTGCGGTACCCCTGTAAAGTCAAAAAAGCGCGAAATTAAACCAAAAAAGTTGAATTTTGGTCAATTCTAGAAGGTTCTGGATGAGATTTTTTTGGGATGAGTACGCTTTAGTAAGGTGCATGTATCCCACACCTTAAGGAACTAATCCCTTGATGTGAGGAGCCTATCCCTTTGAAGGAGGGTTCTATCCCTTTAAAGGTGGAATCCTAACCTCCTCATCTGCTCTATAAAAGGAGGCATTGGGTAGCCTTTTGGGAGGTTAAGTTAAGCTGTTGGAGATTGAGCTGAAGTGCTGTTGAGATTTAGATTTCCTTCTGCTGAGATTTTGAGAGGAAAGATCACATACCTCTTATGCTTCTGGAGGAAGAGTGCAAGACTTATCAAAGTAGAGGAGATTCTTGCTTCGGACCCCGGGAAGGCCTTTCGAACATCAAGGCTAAGGTTGTAAGGTTCTTCTGTATATTTTAAGATTAATACAATCAAGTTCTGTTTTTCTCAATAAATTTTCATTCGATTGTTTATTTCAATAAGCTGTCGTTTGATCGTTTATTTCATAGATTCCTTGATCACTATGATAGGTATGTTTTATGATTATTTGTTATACAGGTGCTATTGATATTTTCTTGTTTGTGATTGCAGATCGACGAAAGATAATACTTTCTTGTGACAAAAGGGCCCTTGTTGCGACGCAGGATTATTGATGCAACGGAAGCACTACGACCACAAATAAGCATTTGGATCTAAGGTAGGATCGACACCTTCATAGCATTTATTTGTAAAACGAATATATCTAGAGAAAGACAAACTTAGTTGTTCGTTTGTTGCTAGATTGTCTTCCGACACTAGGGAGATCGGTCTTGTCCGCAAGAACGATTTATCTGGCCAACAAATTGGCGACTCCACTGGGGAAAGAACTTGTTGTTTTTGGTTCTCTTTTATTTTGATTTGAGGAAAAGTTTTTCCTGGTTTTTGATTGATGGATATCTACCTGGGTAGCTTAGGTTTTCTCTGTTTTTGAAAATTTTGAAATCTTTTAAGTTTTTCTTGAACTGTTCTGGGGACCGCACATTTTTCTTTTACACAGTGCGGGCAGTTTCGCACTTTCCTTAAGTAAACAGTGTGGGACCGCACCTGTTACTTCTGGAAGCCTACGGACCCTGTTAAATTTTTTGAAAAACTTTAGATTTCTTTTTTCCAGTTTAGTTTAGATTTAATTTAGGATTCTTAGCATCTACCCAAATCTGTATTTTTCTGTCAAAAATCCTTGTTTATGAGTTTCTTTCAGCAATTCTTCATCTCATCAATCTCCATTAAGTTAATTGGGTGTTTTGAGTCTCTTTTTTGAGAAATTATTAATTTGATTTCCTTTGGTCATTACTTGGAGGTTTGTCTCAGTCTTTTCACAATTTTGCATCTTTTTGCTTTTGTTTTTGCAAAAAAATTTCCCCCTCATTCGCCCGGGGGGGCTAAATTGTGTATGAGTGTTAATCGCCTTTGAGTGTTTTTTGATCTTTGGAACTCTCACCCGATTTTCTTGAATTCCACTTGATTGGTTCTTAGATTACATTAGAATCATCTTGTGTTTGAGAATTCTCTTGCATAGATCACATTTGCATAATTATAATTCTCATTTTCAGAATATGAATGAAAAATGTGCATAGATTACATTTGCATACTTTTCAAGTGAATTGTGCATAGATTACAATTGCATAGTTTACATTCTGAAAAATCAATCATAGATTTAGATCATTTTTCTTTGATTTGAATTTAGATGTTTTTATGCTTGTTTTAAAAACACAAAAATATAAAAATTGTTTTGGGATTGATTTGCATTAGTTTTTCTTGATGAAATTAGTGCATTAGAGAATTTGTTATATTTTCTCTTAGTTATCAATCTTTGCATTGTTGGAAGTGTAATGGAAACTCTCTCCTTTCTTTAGTTAGGCCTTTTAAGTGTACTTTCCCCTGATCAAACATGCTCTTTCAAAGTGATTTTAAGGTTTCAAGGTCAAATTTTTTCATTTCAGTGAGTCTTCAAGCAAAATTTGGTCACTAGGTATTAGGTCTAGGGTTTGCTTTTACTCTTGTCAAAGTTGTCCAAATGTCGGTCCATGTCACCATTCAGCTGAGTTTACCATCATTCAGAGGGTTTTCATCATCATGTCAGGTTCCAATGGATCATTTTACACCTTGTTCATGCTTCAGTTGTGCCTAGGTAAGGCCCATTTCCCTCTCCTAGGGTTTTGGAGGTAATTTCTCTTGGATGGTCAAATCATCATCAAAACTCGTATCCTGATGTTCATACACCTTCCCCTATCCTTAATGTACCTTATTAAACACTTCCCATCACTGAGATCCCCCAAATTCCTCATTTTCGCACAAACCCTAGTTTCTTGCTACAACTTGGCAATTTTCTAGGCTAGGCCTGTGTTTTTCCCTTTCGGACCTCTTCCCCTCACTCAATATTTGAAATTCCACTTTCCCCTGCTTCCTAATATCCCTCCCTACTTCCCAAAATTTTATCAAGAATTTAGAAGCCCCTTATCCCCTTCGTTTCGCTTCATTTCGACAAATCCCTTATTCCGCACATCGGGATAGGTTTTACTCCAATGATGTTTCTGAGCAATAAAAGATGAATTTGGGAAAAATGAGAGAGTTTTTTGTCCAAAAAAGGCCAATGAAGAAAAAAATCCTTCACTTTTTACACAGGTGTCATGGTTCTAGAGAAATGTCAAAAATACAGTCACCTCGGGAGAATTGATGCACCTCTGAAGTGACCTTGGGAAAATCAAGATTTATCCTAGCTTGGTTGGAAAAATGACTTACTTGATGAGTCAAATGATAACTAGACACAAAGAGATTTCCAAATATCTATCATAAGCTCAATTTGGAGTTGATAAATACTTTCAAAAGTTGGATCGCAACAAAGACTTCCGCCTTGAGGGCAATTTTTTCATTTTGGCTCATTTTGACCCGCCTTGGGAGATTTGATTTTTGACAGGGTAAAATGAACTCCAAATTAAAAAATTCCACTTGGGTAGGGTATTAGACCTGTAAAGCGATTATCAACGAGCTATCATGAGCTCAATTTGGACTTTGGTAAGTGCCTCAAAATCACCTCCAAAGTGGCATGACGGATTGAGTTTCTGGCGCGGTGCATAGAGAAATTTGGCCTCATTTTGACTCTTCAGCTCAGAAATTCGCCCAGTTTTGACTAGTTTTACTTTTTGATGTAATTATTGATCTACCTTGATGTAATTTGGTGACTATGATGTAATTTTGGCTCATTTTTACTTGTTCTAGAGGATTCATTCACTAAAAAGTGAAAATTAAATGAATGAATCAGTTTCCTTCCATATAGAGGCAAGTTGTTTGATTGCCTAGATTTCAGTTCCTTGTTTAGAATTGGTTGAAATAGCTCCTAGAAAGATGATATAGACCCCTAGAGGCATGGGAAGGGGTTAGGATGGTATATATGATGTATTTTATCAATAATTTTCAGAGGTTGGACTCTTGGGAATAGTTTGGCACTTCATTGTACATACACTTCTGCATTTTTGGCGAAGGAAAGACCAGGGTTTTGCAGCACTTGTTGGGATCCTTGTGGCTCTGAGTTTTGATGATGTTTTTCACCATGTATCTGTAAGTTTCATTAATGTTATATGTATGCCATTTCCCTTCTCTTTGCTTCTGAATTAAACAAATGAGTAACTAAGGTAGAATTCATTAGTTTGCTGGTGCTCTGCCTTAAACTTTTGTTTAGTTTTATATGTTTTCCTCCGTTTGAAGAGGATCCTTGCATCTTCCTTCCCTCTTCAGCTCCTCAGCAGTATTTTCTATCCATTCATTGAATCTAAGACATCAAATCCATTGCCTTCCCTGCCCCAACTTGAACTCTGCAAGAATTTGGCCTCATCCCCAAGCCCAAAATTGCCTTTCCCTTTTTCCAACAAAAACCCTTAAAAAATAATTTCAAACTCCTTGATTAATATACCTAGCCTAAAATTAGCACTCATTTCAGTCATCTCAAGCCCTATTGATACATTTTTCTTGAGATTGACCCGGAGAGAGCCCTCTCCTGTTCTGGTAGGGCTAGCTACCAGACTGAGCGTGGTTTGGTGTTACCCTGAATCCCGCCTTCTTTCAGCCTGAGGTGGATTTGGGAAATAACATAGTGGCGACCATACTGGGGAAGAAAATGGTTTTCTTGTTGGTGTTATTTGTTTTATAAGCTACAGACGGAGCCTGAAGTTATGCCAGCTAGCCTTCGAAACGCTTTTGCTTTGCATTAGCGAAAGTAGATAAATGTTGCTTCAGTCAATCTCCGGTCTAGCTTGTGAACGTGACACTTGACTTGTGGATTGTCTTGCCCCAGTACATGTATCAAGTTCAGATCTGATAGTTGATGGTAGACAACGATCAGACATAAGAAGGCTGAAATCATTCACCTGGTGACCCCAACTCAATGTAGAGACTCCACTGGAGGACTGACTTTTTCTCTGCGAAAATGAAAGGATCTTACACAAAGTTCAGGTATCCAAAGTGGAATGGTATTCAGGATCTAGTCTGCTTTCTTGTAAATTACTTCTTTGATGTTCTTGAAGCTGTCTTGAAATTTTTTCAGAATTTTTTGTATGATAAAGGTGATCAAAATCTTCACTCGACCTATTAAAAAAGGGTAAATACTGAGTTTCCCTTTGATCCTGGCCTCCTTACTTTTCCCACATCTTATGTTGACTCTCTTCAGAGTGATGAGCTTAAAAAAAACAAAACTGATCTCGTATCTCTTGTATATACTCCTACACCTTTTGTAGTCCCAGATAGGTATAAACCTCTTGTTTTACCTTCTGTTCTTCATGCTTTCCCTAAAAATTATGACCTATATCTACCAAGATTTGACGGTGAATGTAACAATGTCAACGCCGAGCAACATGTGCAGAACGTTGAGACTTTTCTAGATCTTTTTGAAGTTGATGATGAAGATGTTAGTATCAGACTTTTTGCTCTTTCTTTGCAAGGCCAAGTGAAGAGTTGGTTTAAAGCCCTGCCTGATGCGAGCATTTCAGATTTCCAGCAGTTGGTCAAATTTTTCCTTGACAGGTGGATGATCGGACAGAACTTTTTGTTGATTATAGAGGAGTATAACCAGCTGAAAAGATTGCCAGGAGAGACAGTACAACAATTTTCTGCTAGATTTAACCAAGTATATTTTTCGATGCCAGCTGATATAAGACCTTCTCCTAGATCTTCTCTCTTGCACTACCCGGGTGCCTTTGATCCGGAAATGGAGTTTCAGTTGAGAGAAAGGAATCTTGCAACACTTCACGAGATGCAGAATAGTGCAGTGAATGTAGAGGCTCATTTGCTGATCCGAAGGGCAAGGTTGAAGGAAGAAGAGATGAAAAACATGGATCCGGAGAAATCGATATCTCTAGAGGTAAAGCTTGACATGTTGGTAAGTGCAGTAGAAGAGATGATGCAAAAGAACACCACAAAGAATGAGTATAATGTTCAAGCCCATGGCTCCCTGATTGAAGAAGAACAAGTTGCTGATCCAAAACATTTTGTTTCTTATCCCAGTTGTCATAGTGATTGCTTTATAGATCATCTTGAAGAAGAGAGAGTTGTTGATATGACATGTATGCTTGATGATGTGTTGTATACTAATGATTTGCCTCAGTTTGATCAGTATGATGATGATTATGTTCTCCAAACAGAAGCTAATCTTGCAGACAAATCAGCAGCTAGTTTGTGGAAGGAGGAAGTTCACTTTCAGCAGCTCGAGTACAGTGATCAACCGATACATATCAGCTATGAAAATGATGAGGAAAGTGCAGCAAATTTTGAAGTAAGTGAAGGATATTTGCCTTTTTGTTTTGATTCATTTCAGTTCATCAGAGACAACTACCATGCAATCAGAAATCAAATGTCAACAAGTCTTGATCTGGACCATCTTGAGCGCAATGAAAACCTTGTTCAAGATTTCTCATATTCAGATTTTCAGCCCTCGAAAGCCATTGATTGTCAAGTTGCAGATGAGGACATGGAAGCTGGTACATATGATCAAATGATACAAGGTGACTCCGTACCATTTTGTTTTGAATCATTCCAGTTTTTGAAGGGTAAATTGCATAGTAAATCTTCAAATGAGCAGCCTGTAAGAAATCAGAAATCTCTTAGTGTTAATGTTGAGGATGAGACAGATAACGAAATTCTTGGGCAGCCTGTAGCATCAGATTTGCAGCCACCAACTGAAATTGAAGGTCAGATTACAGATGAAGTCGTGGAAGCTGAAATACATGATTTAATGATGCAAGAGGATTCTGTACCCTTTTGTTTCGAAGCATTTCAGTTTATAAGGCAGAATCTTCGTAATATCTCTCAAGAAAAAGATGAACGGCCAGTAGGATGTCAGACAGTTTCAATGGATACAACGCAGCAGTCTTCTCAAGTTTTTAATGATCCTATTGCTCATGTGTTGGATGATGTTTGCTGTAAAAGTTCTTCTCCATTAGCTAACCATGTGCCAGAAAAGAATGTTGATAATAATCTTATTCAAAAGTCGCCTTCATTGTCTTGTTTAACAGATTTTTCATTACAAAGCCTATATCAAGATTTGCAGTCATATGAGGAGATTGATAAAGGAGACTTTTGTTCTGTTTGGAATTAGCTCCAGAGTTTGGTTATTCAAAACATTCAGGATCCTTTTGACAGCTTGCTGCAGTCACCAAAGAAAGCCAGAACAAATGTGAGGAAAATCTTAATATCCAGCTATGAAGATTACCTGGACCAGAGCAGTAATGTGTTAATGGAAATCAATAGCTATGTTTATGAAGATCCTTTCGCAGTATTCTTGAAGTCATCCAGTCAATTCGTGTTTTGCGAGTTTATCAACAGTCCTCTTTATTCCAAGTTTCCATGGGAGTTAATTTTTGATCCTTCCCTTTTCCTGCGTATCAGAAAGAATTTGGGAAGAAATCAAATAGCAGCCAGGATGCTTACATGGTTGCATTGGCTGTTCCATTTCACTTGATCAGGTGATGAATGGAACAATTAGAGTAGGTTGTATTGAATAAGCTCTATTTTGAGCAGCTTTTTCAGTTTGTCAGTTGTGTTTAAGTATTGAGTCAGTTCTTAGTTGAGTGAGAGTCAATTTGTGTCGTCAAGTCATCAGTTTTCAGTCATGCATTTCAGCTTGAGTTTTTGACTCCATTGCCCAATGGATGAAGGCACTGTCTGCTTTCCAAAGATCTGTAGTTCTTGGCACCTCCAAGGAGATACCATCCCCATTGGAGCCAATGTTAGTGTCAGTCTTTGCAGCCTTCCTCCAGTGATCAAACATGCTCTTACAAAGTGATTTTAAGGTGTCAAGGTCAAATTTTGTCATTTCAGTGAGTCTTCAAGTAAAATTTGGTCACTAGGTATTAGGTCTAGGGTTTTCTTTTACTCTTGTCAAAGTTGTCCAAATGTCGGTTCATGTCACCATTCAGCTGAGTGTACCATCATTCAGAGGGTTGTCATCATCATGTCAAGTTCCACTGGGTCATTTTACACCTTGTTCATGCTTCAGTTGTGCCTAGGTAAGGTCCATTTCCCTCTCCTAGGGTTTTGGAGGTAATTTCTCTTGGATGGTCAAATCATCATCAAAACTTGTATCCTGATGTTCATACACCTTCCCCTATCCTTAATATACCTTATTAAACACTTCCCATCACTGAGATCCCCCAAATTCCTCATTTTTGCACAAACCCTAGTTTCTTGCTACAACTTGGCAATTTTCTAGGCTAGGCCTGTGTTTCTCCCTTTTGGACGCCTTCCCCTCACTCAATCTCAGAAATTTTACTTTCCCCTGCTTCCTAACATCCTTCCATACTTCCCAAAATTTTCTCAAGAATTTATAAGCCCCTTATCCCCTTCGTTTCGCTTCATTTCGACAAATCCCTTGTTCCACATATCGAGATAAGTTTCATTCAAATGATGTTTCTGAGCAGTAAAAGATGAATTTGGGAAAAATGAGAGAGGTTTTTGTCAAAAACATGCCAAATAAGAAAAACCTCATTCAATTTTTACACAGGTATCATTTGTTTAGAGAAATGTCAAAAATACAATAGCCTCGGGAGAATTGATGCACCTATGAAGTGACCTTGGGAAAATCAAGATTTCTCCTAGCGTGGTTGGAAAAATGACTTGTGTGATGAGTAAAATGATAACTAGACACAAATATATTTCAAATGAGCTATCATGAGCTCAATTTTGAGTTGAGGAATACCTTCAAAAGTTGACTACAACAGCACTCCGCCTTGAGGCAGCCTCATCTTGCAGATTTTGACCAGTCTTGGGAGATTGAAATTTTGGAGGGGAAACTGACATCCAAATTGAACAATTCCACTTCGGTTGGAACTTAAACATCCAGGGCTTTCCAACGAGCTATCATGAGCTCAATTTGGACTTCAGGAAGTGCCTCAAAAATAGGCTCAAAGTGGCGCGACGCATTGAGTTTTTGAGCGCGGCGCATAGAGGAATTTGGCCTCATTTTCACTCTTTAGCTCAAAAATTCGCCCAGTTTTGACTAGTTTTACTTTTTCATGTAAATATTGATGTACCATGATGTAATTTGATGACCATGATGTAATATTGGTACATTTTTACTTGTTCTAGAGGATTCATTCACTAAAAAGTGAAAATTAAATGAATGAATCAAACTTTCCTAGCATATAGAGGCAAGTTGTTTGGCCGCCTAGATGTCACTTCCATGTTTAGAATTGGTTGAAACGCATCCTAGAAGGATGAGCTAGACCCCTAGAGGCATGGGAAGGGGTTA
This sequence comes from Pinus albicaulis, assembly GCA_034641835.2. Lineage (NCBI taxonomy): Eukaryota > Viridiplantae > Streptophyta > Pinopsida > Pinales > Pinaceae > Pinus > Pinus albicaulis. The sequence goes on along the minus strand of JAXQQM020064967.1, from coordinate 36,984 downwards.
GGATGGTCTATATGATGTATTTTCTCAATCATTTTCGCAGGTTGGACTCTTGGGAATAGTTTGAACCTCATTGTATATTCATTTCAAAGATTTTTGGCAAAGTAGCACTGTGGTTTTGAAACATTTGTTGGGATCAAGCAGCTATGAGTTTTGATGGTTTTTTTCACCATGTATCCGTAAGTTTCATTAATTTTGTATATGTATGCCATTTCCCTTCTCTTTGCTTCTCGAATTAAACAAATGAGTAACTAGGGTAGAATTCATTAGTTTGTTGTTGGTCTGCCTTAACTTTTGTTTAGTTTTTTATGTTTTTGTCAGTTTGAAGAGGATCCTTGCTCCCTCTTGCCCTCTCCAGCTTTTTAGTAGTGTTTTCTATCCATTCATTTGATCTAAGACATCAAAGCCATTGCCTTCCCTTTCCCAACTTGAACTCTGTAAGAAATTGGCCTCATCCCCAAGCCCAAAATTTCCTTTCCCTTTTTCTAAAAAAAACCCTTAAAAAATCATTTCAAAATCCTTGATTAATATACCTAGCCTAAAACTAGCACTCATTTCAGTCATCTCAAGGCCTATTGATACATTTTTACTGAGATTGACCTAGAGAGAGCCCTCTCCTATTCTGGTAGGGCTAGCTACCAGACTGAGCATGGTTTGGTGTTACCCTGAATCCCGCCTTCTTTCATGAATCCCGCCTTCTTTAGCCTAAGGTGGGATTTGGGCAATAACACTTACTTTAGTTAGGATTCATCAAATTGAAAATATTACATTATCATATTCGATTGCATTCAGTTTTGGTTCGGGTCATAACACCATTGGTTTCGTATCCATTTACCCTTTTGAGTAATAACAGCCTAAATAACACAGCGCTTAATTAAAATTCATTTAGTAATTTTTACATTTTTAGGGCTCTTTCCACCAACATAGCTTAGGCTAGTATCTTGGAGTAGGGAGTAATTAACTCTCCAAGATAGTAAAAACAAACAAGTAGATAAATCTTGCGGTAGGAAATAAATCCAATTGTAATTGGTACAATCTGGGAAGCTTCTCTTAAAGAAGTCAATCACGAGATCATGTCCGAACCTTTGAGACAATCAATTCTGTTTCATTGGGAAAGATAGAAGATTTTGCGCACATTACAAACGGTAAACCTCGGATTAACCATTGTCGAGGAGCCTGGGGTCACTTGTCGGTAAACCTCGGATTAACCATGTCGAGGAACCTTCAAGGGGATTGAGCTTTGTTACTCTGCCCTTGCGCGTGGAATCGGATCGTAGACTATTCCCCCAGTTGTATTTTTTACTGTTGGTAACCTTAGTGTCCATAAACTTAAGATTATTTCCTAAGGTGATGGTGAAGGAAAGATCTCACTGTACCTGGAGCAGACGTCGACTAGACTCACTTGGACTCTCTGGGGGGTTCTCTTCACTCGAGATGGTTTTGTGAAGAAACTTGTGCCAGTCTGTTTCATTAAGCAGGTTGTCGGGGTAACTGTTCCAACGGCCCTTTCTTTATTAAATTATACGATGTTGGATTTCATCACCAACTAGTGCTTTTAGTATGGGAAGTTACTGTTTGTGTGTGGTTTGACTCCTAGATTTGATAGCGCGTGTTAATTTGTTTGTTTTTACTTTTAGAGACCATAGGTGTGAATTGTGAATTTTAATTGTTAGGTGTGAATTGTTAATTGTTAATTTTAGTTTTTAAATTGTTAATAAAATTCACTGAAGTTGAATATAATGGCAACTGTTCCGGAATTTACCAACCAAGGAACCCCTCTTAACGAGAATCCTAGTACTTTTCCTTGTTTTGGAAATGTTGGTCCTCCTTATATGGCTACTTTGTCATTACCTGGATTTACAATAGGTTTACCGATATGGTTATTTTCAACTTCATTGGCCCCGAATACTCCAATTGTTCCACCTCAACCGGATGCTTCACCTCAACAGAGTTCACCATCTCAACATCACCAACCTTCTGTTGACCCTTTACCTTCTTCGCCTAATATTTATTCCTCCATTTCTTCCTCTTCGCTTGGTAAAATCCTTGACATTAGTAACCAGGTCGCTAAGAAGAAGAAGAAAGGGAAGAAGAAGAAGAAGAAGAAGCAAGATAAGAAAGAAGTCAACCAACCAACCATGGTTGTAAGTGTTAGTTGTGTTGAGGAAACCTCCAACATGCATCGTAAACCCAAATACCCTTGCAGGCTTTGTAAGGGTGACCACTTCCTTATCAATTGTCCCGGTATTCCTAAGGTCTTGGAAGTATGGTCGGAAAAATCTCATCAACTTTCCATTGATCCATCAACCAGTGATAGTCAGGTTCCTGGGAAAAAGGGTAAAGTTAGGTTTCCTTGTAAGTTATGCAAAGGGAGTCATCAAACTCACATTTTCCCTCACATGGATGAAGCCTCAAAATTATTGGAAAACCTTACTATTCCACAACAAGAATTTCCAATTGGTTACCGTAAAATTTCTCCCAACCTACCGTCAACGGACGGAGTGATTGATCTAATTTCAAGTACAGTCGATCCCACTCTTCCATTGGAGAGTGAAACTCATATCACTCAGGTTGATGATCCATTAGTTGATCAAGTGATCGATTCGATTTCACATTCGATCGATCCCATTCTCCCTGTAGAGAGTGAACTTCATACTGCTCAGGTTCTTCTTGTTACATCAGATTCTTCTACGCCAGGGGGCATTTCACCTGTTTCTACAGAACCCCCTCCAAGTACTGAGGTCTTTTCCTTTGATTGGAATAGACTAACAGAACCTCGTCTTCCTTCCTCCATCCCTTTCCAAATCATTGTGAAGTTTGGTGGTAGGGACATACATCGCACACAGGTAGATGAAGGTGCTTCTGTTAGTATTTTATCCTCAACTGCTTAGAAAGCTTTGGGTTCCCCTCAGCTTGTGCCTATTACGTAGAATCTGAAAGCTTTTAATAGAACCATTAGTGAACCTTTAGGGATCCTTTGTAAGTTTTCTATTACTTTGGAAGGTAAAACTGTATGTATTGATCTTATGGTAGTTCGAGGTCCCTTGGATTTCAATTTACTCCTTGGGCGAGACTATGTTTATGCAATGAAAGCTGTCGTATCGACACTCTTTCGCGTGATGTCTTTCCCTCACAATGGCAATATTGTGACTGTAGACCAGCTTTCATTCCCTAGTCTTGATTCGACTACCAATGATCCGACATCCCTGAATGTTCCTCATACGCAAGTGGTATCTACCCCGCCACGGGTTAATTATGTGGCAGCTAGTCCCATGTTTTCAGTTACCGATGTAAGCGAGCCTCTCACTGTTTGCTCGTCTTCCTTTGACTTACATCCAGTAATTGACATGGAAAACTCTATGGGATTATTTGAACGCGATGTTCTTATCCCTTTTGAGTCCCTTGACATGTGTTCCTTCCAAGGAATTATTCTTCCATTTGATGAAGACCTCTTGGAAGCCATGATCAAGGTGTGTCCATTGACATGTGTTTCTTCCAGTTGGAAGCCATGATCAAGAGTATGAGGACAGTTCTTTTCCTGTGTCAACCTCGTTAAAAAATGAATCAGTGAGTCTGAGGAGAGTTCCTTTTACTGTGTCAACCTCTTTAAAAAATGAATCAGTGAGTCTGAGGAGAGTTCCTTTTACTGTGTCAACCTCGTTAAAAAATGAATCAGTGAGTGTGAGGATAGTTCCTTTTAGTGTGTCAACCTCATTAAAAAATGAATCAGTCAGTCCGACGATAGTTCCTTTTACTGTGTCAACCTCGTTAAAAAATGAATCAGTGACTGTGAGGAGAGTTCCTTTTACTGTGTCAACCTCGTTAAAAAATGAATCAGTGAGTCTGAGGAAATTTTCTTTTACTGTGTCAACCTCGTTAAAAAATGAATCAGTGGTCTGATTCGAGTTCCTTTTACTGTGTCAACCTCATTAAAAAATGAATCAGTAGGTTATATAGGTAGATTGTAGAGAGTAGATACGAGGATAGTTTCTTTTACTGTGTCAACCTCGTTAAAAAATGAAACATTTAGGTGAGGATAGTTCCTGTTACTGTGTCAACCTCGTTAAAAAATGAAACACGTTTCCATGAGCATAGTTCTTTTCCTGTGTCAAGCTCGTTAAAAAATGAAACAAATCCTCCCCTAATTGAGTCGAGTCTTTGACTAGATCTCGTAAATGTTAAGTCATATATTTAGGTTAGTTATTTCAGTTTTTGCATAATTTTCTTACAGTTTTAGGTTGGGTCTTTCATATGATCTCGTAAATGAACCTTCATTCCATCCAGCTATTAATTACCAGCAGTATACTTAGTTGAATGAAATGAAGTTGGGGGGGCATGCGCTCTAGCAGTTACGCTTAGGGGGCATCAAGCACAGTTTTCTCTCTGTTTCAAGCTTGTGTAAAAATGAAACCACTCTGAAGCATAGTTTTTCTCTGTTTCAAGCTTTTGTAAAAATGAAACCTATCTTGAGTCAATTTTGGTTATTTTCAAGACTCGATAAACTCATGAAAATCCCAAGATTATTTTTCTATCTTTCATTCTCGTAAAAAACATGAAAATGCCGAGTTCTTTCCGTCTTTTCGTACTCGTAAATTAAATTTAAAGTCGGCCACAGGAGTACATTTTTATCCCTTTTTTGAACTCGTTAAAACTTACGAAAAAGTGAAAATCATGAGTACATTTTTATCCCTTTTTCGAACTCGTTAAAACTTACAGAAAAAGCGAAACTACTGAGTACATTTTTATCCCTTTTTCGAACTCGTTAAAACTTACCGAAAAAGTGAAACTATTGAGTCCACTTTTAAGCCCTTTTTCGAACTCGTTAAAACTTACCGAAAAAGTGAAACTATTGAGTCCACTTTTAAGCCCTTTTCAGACTCTCTAAACATGAAAAGATTGTCGAGTACTTGATTATTCGAACTCATTAAAGTAAATGAATGATCGTCCCTTCAGTATAAGTTTACCCCTTTTACGGACTGAAATGGACTATTTACGAAAAAGGTATACGTTGACTAATTACGGTCAATAGAGTTCTCTCCCGCATTATTTTATCCTTTTTCGGGCTCGAGAGACTAAATTTACGAAAAAAGTACACCCATGGAGTTTTCTTAAGTTTTTTCTTCTGACTCCCTAAAATTGAAAAACACCGAGTTTCTCCTATACTGGACTCGTTAAAACTTAACAGTAAAGGACCTGTTCAATTTTAAACAGGAACGAACCACTCCTTCTTAGGGTTTGAATTTTAAACTAAGTTGGACTCATCCGAAGGATGAGCTTATAAGCAAGCAAATGTTATCCTCCTCAAGCTTGTCAAAAATAAAGAGGTACTTGCCATAAATGGTGGGGGAAAAGAGAGAAAAATGGGCGTGTTTGTTGTATTTTAAATTTTTCGAAAATTCAGTCAACCACTCTTGAACACGACACTTTCATTCACCTGGGTTGGGAAATCCTTTGCCTAACAGTTAATCAAACCACATTGAAATTCTTCAGCCGATTTCTGGGTATTAGCTTTGGGTCAATTTTCACCAAACCATCTGCAGTGTTGTTATGTGTTCAAGAGGACAATTCAAATAAACCATTCATCTGAAAAATATCTGTCATCCATTTTGACCATCCCTGAGTCAGTCCTTGCCAATATATTTTCAAAACTTGATCTATGATTTCGTGTTGTGGGCTTGCCTATGACGGATCACTTTCTATCGACGACAGCTCATTATCTAGGAAGTTGATCCAGAAATCGTTAGTACCTTGAAATCTACATGCCTCAATGGCAGGTTTCTCGCCTTCGACGATAGGTTGCATCATTGACCTTCGATCGAATGATTCCGTGACATGTTCGACTTCAGCTCATTCATTCACATTTCATGGATTGTACTGAGTACTTTGAGAGCCATTGACATTACTGGTGGTTTCTCTCACACTTGTTAACAGTTCGCATCATTGACTGGTAATCAAGTGGTTTCTACCATGTTCGACTTCAACACATTTAATCACATGGATAGAATCGTACTAGTTCGGGAAGTAGAAATCAAGACCCTGGATCTAGTTTCCACCATCCAGGCTGCGAGGAGTTTTATTATTATACAGTAGACTATTCATTACAGATGGTTGCGCCCATGCTGTGTCTACACTATTGATGTAATATTAAAATCATTTCTATATCAGAACAAGTTTAGTTAGTTTTTGATCTGAGTATGGGAATGCCTACCTCAGTGATGATATGTTTACATATATATATTTTGCATTGAATGTTTTTACAGGTTCCGACTGGGGTGTCCACAGGATGATCCTTGAAATGATAAAGTACTTCACTCTTCATATATGATAGACTTCATCTTCATCTATTTCAGACTTCGCACTTTAGGGGGCAATCTGTTACACTAAAAATTGTCACCTTGACATTCTGCTGACTGTATGAGCTCATTAAACACTCATACATGCCTCCTTTGCAAGTCTTACAACCTTGTTCCTCATTCCAAGCCTCAGAAATGGAGGAAAAACCCTTAAAACTCAAAAAATCCTTGGGTACGCAGTTAATATGAAGCCTACCTGCGTTTTTAGCTAGGGTACGCAGGTAATGTGAAGAGAAACTGCGTTCTAGAACGCATTTTTCCAGTGTAATGCCTGCGGTACCCCTGTAAAGTCAAAAAAGCGCGAAATTAAACTGAAAAAGTTGAATTTTGGTCAATTCTGGAAGGTTCTAGATGAGATTTTTTGGGGATGAGTACGCTTTGATAAGGTGCATGTATCCCACACCTTAAGGAACTAATCCCTTGATGTGAGGAGCCTATCCCTTTGAAGGATGATTCTATCCCTTTAAAGGTGGAATCCTAACCTCCTCATCTGCTCTATAAAATGAGGCATTGGGTAGCCTCAAAGGGTTAACAAGAAGAAGGGAAACAAGGTTTTTTTGGAGATTTGGAGATTGAGGATTAGAGTTCAAGCTTCAGGTGTGTTTGAGTTGAAGTGCTGTTGAGATTTAGACTTCTTTCTGCTGAGCTTTTGAGAGGAAAGATCACATACCTCTTTGTGCTCCTGGAGGAAGAGTGTAAGACTTATCAAAGTAGAGGAGACTCCTGCTTCGGACCCCGGGAAGGCCTTTCAAACATCAAGGCTAAGGTTGTAAGGTTCTTCTGTATATTTTAATATTAATACAATCAAGTTCTGTTTTTCTCAATAAATTTTCGTTCGATTGTTTATTTCAATAAGCTGTCATTTGATCGTTTATTTCATAGATTCCTTGATCACTATGATAGGTATGTTTTATGATTATTTGTTATACAGGTGCTATTTAATATTTGCTTGTTTGTGATTGCAGGTCGACAAAAGACAACACTTTATTGCGACGAAAGAACTCTTGTTGAAGGAAGCTTTACGACCTCAAATAAGCATTTGGATCTAAGGTAGGATCGACACCTTCACTTAGCATTTATTTGTAAAGCGAATATATCTAGAGAAAGACAAACTTAGTTGTTCGTTTGTTTGCTAGATTGTCTTCGACACTAGGTAGATCGGTCTTGTCCGAAAGAACGATTTATCCGACCAACAAGGACCCAACATATTGTCATTGTTTTATCATATTTTTTAGGGTACCAAACAAACTAGTGGGTAGATGAAGCCATAATTGGTTTCTTATCCATCCTTTCATCAAATTCCAAAACCTCAATCACGTTCAATTATGCCCAATTCCTTGCTAATTCCATCCATAATCAATTCTTGAAATTTTCAGATAGAGGAGGTGTTCAAATACACTTCGAGTGTTGGTGTATATATTTGTTTATTTTCAGTCCAACATGTTTCAATTTGAGATGATGAAATTAAATGATGACTCCCAACCACAATCAGTCATTTTTCTGGAACACTTTATTGATGAAATAGCAGAAGAATTACACCTATAAGAGCTTTGTGGATTCATTTATACATCCAACAATCAAGTACACTCAGCTAGTGCAATAGTGCTAAGGGTTAGTGAAGAAATTAAGAAGATTATGTAGTTGACGGATCAAGTTAGAACAACGATTGGTACTTATACCAAAATTACACAAAGATGAGAGTTTATGGGTGTGAATTCCCCCCTACAAACTACCAAGGTACCTCTTTATGACGATCTTCGCTTTAGAATATATAAGACAAATGATAAATGTAGATGAGGTGCGGTTTGTTTCTACAAAGAAAAAGTCTCAATTCGGGATCAAATCACAGATTGGTCCTTTCATTTGCAACAACAGAAGCGACGGGAGGGAGGAGGCATATATTATATTGAAGGAGATGAATTTCACTCACGGTTTCACACTGGTCCTATGACCCCATGGGGATCATCTCCAAGAAAAATGATGGATAAAAAAATCCACACCATACATCCACACACACCGATTGGAGATTGAACAATACATGAATAAAGAAAAGTAGGTAGCCAATACACTACAAGAGGGCTGAGGAAGAGGTGATTTCCACCTTAGGTATTCAAACTCCAACTCCACAAGAAAGGAAAGCTACAAGAGCTAAATATGACAAGGGAAAGGAACCATAGAAGAAAATAGGAAGCAAGAGGACAAGAGATGATCAAGTCGACATGGATATTGACACATACACCAAAGAATTCAAAATGAAATATAGGAAGAGAGCCAAAGTTGTTGGGAAAAATACCGAGAGGGAGGGTGAATCGGTATTTAGAGTTTATAAAATAAATTCAACATTTTCTTTTTAGCATATTTCCATACGCGCTTTTTATGAATTGAACTAGCGTATGCATACGAAAATATAGAAGGAAACTAGTGTATCTGATTTACCTTTCGATTTAGAGAATTTCTCGAGAACGAGTCTTTTAAACAGATTTATCGGATATGAATAAGGATATATAATCGAAGTTATGAGCGATAATCAACGACATAAGACATCACACACATGAAAACCAATATTTAAGGTGGAAACCCAATTCGGGAGAAAACCACCGCTACTATCGTCTCTGTCTTCAATCTTTATTATATAGAAAACCTTTTACAAAATTGTATCGATGCGAGTTATACCCAGTACGCGAGGCTTCTACGTAGAAGGTCGCAAACTTCTCTCGTTTTCCAGTGCAAGCGGAAGGGAGCTCCAACCCCACGATCTCGTTTACTGACCTCTCCTGAAAGGGAGCTTCGACCCCTTGATTTCAATACCCGAGCTTCTCTCGTGAAAGCTTCTACTTCCATACTAAAGGCTTCAACCTTCGGACCCACTCGAGACCACGTTTCATCAATTTTCATCTTGGATCAAACAGACTTCAACACAACCCTTCACTTAACATCAACAAACATACTTTGCCCAAAACTTCAACCGAACAGTGAGACCAATGTAACCGGGAATATCGAAATAACCCGGACTTCGAGAATAGATATGTAGATACAAGCTCAACCACGATCATTCATTAATTCAAATAGCATACGCTACTTTGATTCAACATGTCGCATACATACGCGCTTTCACACTGCACGACCCGCGTATACTACGTGTATATTATTTTTCAGAAAAACCCTAACTTTCGTACATGCTTTTTAATGAAGCTCACCCGCGTATATACGTGCTTTTTCATGAAGCGAACTAGCTCATACTGCAAATGCGACCATACTTTATCGCCCACATGGAAGTTGTGTAGCACCCGGTGTTGATCATGGCGCCGCTTGTACTTCGCATTAGCTTTCGTCCAATATATCATGAACATGTTGGCGGATGTGTTGAATGCGCTCGATGAAGCTACTTGCTTTGTCAACTTCAGATCTGGACGTGCTGCTGAATCGGCTCGAGCATACCGCAAATGGCATGGCTACGTCAATGGGACATAGTGGTCGGGAATCCCAAGCCCGCTCGAAAGGGGCTATGGCCAATTGAACTGTGGAGAGCCCGGTTATAACTATGTTGTACATAAGGGAGGCTCTCGTCCCATGTGCGTGGATGCTTTGAATTGTACATGCGCGAATGTGTACAATCATTCTCGTTGACGACCTCTGTCCGGCCATCTGTTTGGGGATGGAAAGCCGTGGACTTGGTGAGCTTTGTGTCCATCATTGACCGCAGGCTGGACCAAAATGTGCTTTGAGGAACCCGCTATCTCGATCCGATATGATAGACTGCTGGGATCCCAAAGTGAACCCATACTCGTTCAAAGAAGAGTTTAGCGATAGCTTCGCTGTAATATTCTTCTTACAAAGCCGCCATAATGGCCATCTTCGAGAATCTATCAACGACCACGAAAACACAGATCATTGCCATTCTTAGTAGAGGGCGGTCCCGACATGTAATCCATGGAGATGGATTCCCATGGTCGACTAGGGGTAGGTAGTGGAGTATATAGGCCTTGCTTCTTGATGGTCGGCTTAGCAATGGCACAAGCGAGTGCAGATCTGATGTGCTTCTCGACATCCTTTCGAAGGTTCGGCCAATAGAAATACTTCGTAGTATTGCTACTGTTTTTCTCGACCCCGAAATGCCCGACGAACTCGACCGTAGTGTGCTTCCCATATCATCTTGGCACGCTCGCTTGAAGGAACACACTAGTGTCCCGGGTGACATAAAAGTGCATCTTGGAGGTGAAAATTTGGAACTTGCGTGCCCCCCAAGAGTGCCTTGTAAGTGTGGCCGAATTCCGGGTCACTCTCATAGAGAAACGGCCAATCGAAGTCTCGTGCCCACAAGAATTGAGCACGGTGGTGAGCGCCACGATCGGTGGTCGGGCGAGGCGGTCCGCAACATTATTGGTGCTACCCTTCTTGTACTTGATGTTCAAATGAAACCGTTGCGTATATGTGGACCACTTCGATGGCGATCATTCCGCAACTTCCCTTGTGTCCGTATGAACTGCAGGGGCCGGTGGTCCCGTGTGGATGATTGTTTCCTTCCCCAAAATGTAATGCTTCCATTGTCGACGAGCTTGCACAATGGAATACATTTCTTTGTCATAGGTGGGATACTTGCGAATCTGTCTCGGACAATGTTTCACCGTGATATGCCACCGGATGTCCTTGTTGAGTAAGAACCGCCCCAATAGCATAGTCGAGGCATCCGTCTCGATCTCAAACAGTCGCTCGCAAGTCTGGTAAGGTGAGCACTGGGGGCAGAACATAGGCGATTTTTCAATTCTTTGAACGCCTTTCGTTGAGGTTCCGACCAAAAGAATTTTTCTCTCGCTCCTCCTTTGGTGACTTGACTCAAGGGCCAAGTGATATGAGAGAATCCCAACACGAATCTACGGTAGAAATTAGCAAGACCCGGAAAAGCTGCGAAGCTCGTTATAGTAGTCGGGTCGGCCAATCCCGAATGACTTGGATCTTGGGCCGGATCCACATGCACCCCCTTTTCATCAATAATGTATCCCGGATATTGAACCCGGGTCATGCCAAACGTGCACTTCTCCAAATTGGCACACAACTTGTGTTGCCGCAGTGTTTGGAGGACTTGTCTGGATGTGATGAAGGTGCTCTTCCCAAGTCTTCGTCGAAGATCGTAATGTCATCCAAGTACACCACTACGAATGAGTTGGTGAATGGCCGCAAGATGTCGTCCATCATCCTCATGAAGGTTGCGAGAGCATTCGTCAACCCGAAAGGCATGACTCGACCATTCAAAAAGGCCTTCCTTAGCTTTGAAGGCGCTCTTCCACACATCGTAGGGTTCAATTGGTACTCGGTGATACCCGGACTCGTGTCGATCTTACCGAAATATTTTTGCACCTTGGAGTTGGTCCGAAGGTCGACAATCCGTGGGATTGGGTACCTATTCCGGACGGTAATCTTGTTCGCCGCCCGATAGTCAATACAGAGTCTCCACGTCCCATCCTTTTTCTCGTACCAACACGATTGGGCTCCCACATGGTGATGAACTTGGTCCGATGTGACCTTTCTCGCAGCGACTCTCCCGAATCGCCTCTTGATTTCATCATTTTCCTGAACGGGAGCGTCGATAGATCGGTCCATTGGGTAGCGGCGCACTCCGGGGTCGATCAATCGGGTGCTTGACCCTGGCAGTTGCGGAGGAACCCCCGTGGGTGAGGTGAAGATGTCCCCGTACTCCTCCACGACCTTATCCATTTGTTGTTGTCGTGCGGAGGGGGCCCCCGTCTGGAGGTCGTGGCCACGGTCTTCTTCTTGCCACTGAGGGGCGGATCATCAGGAAAACGAATTTCCCTGGTTTGGGAAATGAGCTTACCGCATTGTTTTTAGCGAGTAACCAAAGAGATAGTCGTAGGAGGTGGTACTTCGGTATCTGTACAACTTATTTCCCAAAGTAATAATAACGACGACGAGGTCGAGACTCATGACACGACATGACGCTTCCACAAGTATGGTTTGTCCTAATAATACATCGAAACATCAATAGGAGCAACGTCACATAATACCTCATCCGTGAAGGGCTTGATGCTATAGGGAAGGCGGCACCGCTCTGGGCTGACGCGGAGATCTCGTCCTTGGTGAAGCCACCCGATGGTGTATGGATGTGGGTGAGCCGTGGTCGGCAAGCCCAACCGCTTCACGGCGTCTCGCTGAAATGAGGTTCTTTTGGCTCCCATTGTCGACAATGAACTGTGACAGAGAGCCCTTTACCCACATCCCGGGAGTGGAAGAGACGTTCCTCCTCCTCCTGGATCTTCCGGTTCCTCCTTCGGACCTTTGTAGTGGCAACGAGTGGCGTTGGGCTCCGCATCAATAATCTGTTTCCCCTTTTTCATTCCCCTTTTCGGGTTCGATTCGGAGTCGGAGCATGCATCGACTCGAAGCCCTCATCTCGGCCACTAGCGACCGCTTGGCCCGACATTCACTTGTGTTGTGAGTGGAGCTCTTATGGAATTCACACCACTTTCCCGTGTCCTTCTTTGGCTTTACGGTGTTGTTCTTTTCTTGTGGCTTTGGTGGGTTGTCTTTAGCCGCCATGCCTTGGCTACGTCCTTTGTTCCGCGGTTTGGAAGCACCTTTTCCTTGCTTTTGATTCGCGGATCCAAAGTCTCGCTTCTTCTGTTTGAATTTCGCTCAATCTTGGCAGGCATACCCTGGGGTATGCCGTACCAAGCGAGGAGATGTCGAGGAACTCCATTTCCTCCGAATGATCCGTGCGGCATACTGCGATACTTTAGCACCAAATGTTTCTCCGAATCTTTGATACCCAACTTTGTGCGTAGGGTATGGAAAGCAGATTTGTCGACTCGTGCACATCTTGATCCCTTTGTTGTCGCAGCGTGGTCCATTGTATGTACTTGTCCTCATAGCTCCCCACGGGATAGTCTCTGTTCCTTGACGGCGTCTGGAAAGAATTCCAAGTTGGTACGGCCGAGAACAAGAGAGGGTTCGTCCGGTCCTTGTTCTCACGATGAGGTTTCCCACCAGTCCTTAACATGGGGGGGGTAGCTTTGAGAGTGCAAAAATAATCTTCTCCCGGTCCGAAAAGTCATGAACGAGAGAAATATCCTTCTAATAGATTCAACCATCTATCTACGGCATCGCGTCTATTTGACCCTCAAATATGGGAATGTCAAAATTTACTTGTACCTTAAAGGGAGTCGCAACTCCGGAATGGCTACTCGGATGCGGATGCGCCGCCGGTGAGCAGCCGTTGAAGGATCCGAGCAAAGCTATCCATCATCGCGTTCCTTTGTTTTTCGAGGGCCTCCTCGAGCAATATTTTGATAGGATCTCCTGCTCCCTCATCTTTCTTTTTCGTCCCCCATGGGCGTCCGTCGAGGTTTGCGAGGGCGATCTTGCAAAGGTTCCACCGAGATCAAGCCCTAGCTCCTTATACCCCGACCTCGTTGGGGACATGCAAAGAAGGATCGAGAAAAAAGCGAGCTCGCTCCGATACCACTGATCCGGATTTATGCGAGAACGCAACAGAATAAACACATAACCATAAAGATAGAGATGCGACGGAAATAACACTTCATTTCATTAATATCAAAAGAAGCCGAAATTTGCTTACGGACGTAATGGAAATAAAACTAGCTAGGGCACTCGGTAGCTATCTCACGAGAAGAGATGTGGCGGCTACGGAGCCTCCGAACTGCTTTACAATGAGGCGCGAGGGCCTATTTATTATTGAGAAACAATGGAGAACCCTAAACATCCCAAAAAACCTAACCCTAGGAGATGAAGCGCCAAAACTATGGGCCCCGTTTGGGTAAATTGGTGTTTCAACTTCCCCAGGGATGTAACTTTGGCATACTATCTCCGTTTGACGCATATGATACATCATTAGAAAGCTCTATCCGAGGACTACAGTCATTGGGGACGAAATTTTATCAAAAAATTCGCTGGCGCTTTCATACCCAAAAAACGTCGTTTAGGGCCTCAAAACGGCTCGGAAGTTCGGGACCCGAAAAACTCGCTAAAAATAGTAAGTTATGCCGAAACCGAAAACCGAAAGAGACAATGGTGGGGGGGGCCAAGTGGAATAGGTGGGTGGCCACCAATATCCACCCGGATCATTCCTCCCCCTTAGGAAGCAATGGTCCCCATTGCGTTAAGTTCCTCCATGAGATGAGGAAATTTCTCACGAACTTGGTCCCCCAGTGAACCACTTTCCTTGGTGCAGTGAGTTGGCCGACTTTCGACAACCCGATACAGCTTGGATCCTCCGTTGGCGAGTGTTCTTAATTTGCATGTCCATGATACAATCTGTGGTGGCCTGTTCCATGCGAGCCTGGGTTTAACTCTGTTGGTGTGAGTTGTCTGCAATGTCCGAAGTGTCAGTAGAGGTGGGAAGTAAGGACGAAGGCGATCCACATTGAAGACCGGGTGCGGACTCAAGGAATGGTGGAATACTAAGCTCGAAAGCATTGTTCCCTACAGCCTTGGTGATGGTGTACGGCCGTATCGGAGCGGGCGAAGCTTGCGGTGAGGTCCGATGAGGCGCTCCTTCGCAAATGCAGCCATACTTTATCGCCCACCGGAAGTTGTGTGGCACCCGGTGTTGATCATGGCGTCGCTCGTACTTCGCATTAGCTCGTCCAATATATCATGAACATGTTGGCGGATGTGTTGAATGCGCTCGATGAAGCTACTTGCTTTGTCAACTTCAGACCGGACGTGCGCCGAATCTGGCCCGAGCGTACCGCAAATGGCATGGCTACGTCAATGGGACATAGTGGTCCGGAATCCCAAGCCCGCCCGAAAGGGGCTATGGCCAATTGAACCGTGGAGAGCCGGTTATAACTATGTTGTACATAAGGGAGGCTCTCGTCCCATGTGCGTGGATGCTTTGAATTGTACATGCGCGTAATGTGTACAATCATTCTCGTTGACGACCTCCTGTCCGGCCATCTCGTTTGGGGATGGAAAGCCGTGGACTTGGTGAGCTTTAGTGTCCATCATTGACCGCAGGCCGGACCAAAATGTGCCGAGGAACACCGCTATCTCGATCTGATATGATAGGCATCGGGATCCCAAAGTGAACCCATACTCGTTCAAAGAAGAGTTTAGCGAGTAGCTTCTCGCCGTAATATTCTTCTTACTGAAAGCCGCCATAATGGCCATCTTCGAGAATCTATCAACGACCACGAAAACACGAAATCATTGCCATTCTTAGTAGAGGGCGGTCCCGACATGTAATCCATGGAGATGGATTCCCATGGTCGACTAGGGGTAGGTAGTGGAGTATATAGGCCTTGCTTCTTGATGGTCGGCTTAGCAATGGCACAAGCAAGGCAGATCCGATGTGCTTCTCGACATCCTTTCGAAGGTTCGGCCAATAGAAATACTTCTCGTAGTATTGCTACCGTTTTCTCGACCCCGAAATGCCCGAAAGAACTCGACCGTAGTGTGCTTCCCATATCATCTTGGCACGCTCGCTTGAAGGAACACACATAGTGTCCTGTGTGACATAAAAGTGCATCTTGGAGGTGAAAATTTGGAACTTGCGTGCCCCCCAAGAGTGCCTTGTAAGTGTGGCCGAATTCGGGGTCACTCTCATAGAGAAACGACCAATCGAAGTCTCGTGCCCACAAGAATTGAGCACTGCGTGGTGAGCGCCACGATCGGGTGGTCGACCGAGGCGGCCTGCAACATTATTGGTGCTACCCTTCTTGTACTTGATGTTCAAATGAAACTCGTTGCGTATATGTGGACCACTTCGATGGCGATCATTCCGCAACTTCCCTTGTGTCCGTATGAACCTGCAGGGGCCGGTGGTCCGTGTGGATGATTGTTTCCTTCCCCCAAAATGTAATGCTTCCATTGTCGACTGTGCTTGCACAATGGAATACATTTCTTTGTCATAGGTGGGATACTTGCGAACCTGCTCTCGTACAATGTTTCACCGTGATATGCCACCGGATGTCCTTGTTGAGTAAGAACTCGCCCCAATAGCATAGTCGAGGCATCCGTCTCGATCTCAAACCGCGCTCTGCAAGTCACGGTAAGGTGAGCACTCGAGGCGAAACATAGGCGATTTTTCAATTCTTTGAACGCCTTCTGTTGAGGTTCCGACCAAAAGAATTTTGCTCTCGCTCCTCCTTTGGTGACTTGACTCAAGGGCCAAGTGATATGAGAGAATCCCAACACGAATCTACTGGTAGAAATTAGCAAGACCCGGTAAAGTCGCGAAGCTCGTTATAGTAGTCGGGAGTCGGCCAATCCCGAATGACTTGGATCTTGGCCGGATCCACATGCACCCCCTTTTCATCAATAATGTATCCCGTGATATTGAACCCGGGTCATGCCAAACGTGCACTTCTCCAAATTGGCACACAACTTGTGTTGCCGCAGTGTTTGGAGGACTTGCTTGGATGTGATGAAGGTGCTCTTCCCAAGTCTTACGAAGATCGTAATGTCATCCAAGTACACCACTACGAATGAGTTGGTGAATGGCCGCAAGATGTCGTCCATCATCCTCATGAAGGTTGCGGGAGCATTCGTCAACCCGAAAGGCATGACCAGCCATTCAAAAAGGCCTTCCTTAGCTTTGAAGGCGATCTTCCACACATCGAGGGTTCAATTGGTACTCGGTGATACCCGGACTTCGTGTCGATCTTACCGAAATATTTTGCACCTTGGAGTTGGTCCGAGAAGGTCGCAATCCGTGGGATTGGGTACCTATTCCGGACGGTAATCTTGTTCGACCGCCCGATAGTCAATACAGCAGTCTCCACGTCCCATCCTTTTTTCTCGTACCAACACGATCGGGCTCCCACATGGTGATGAACTTGGTCCGATGTGACCTTTACGCAATGCCTCCCGAATCCGCCTCTTGATTTCATCATTTTCCGGTAACGAGCGTCGATAGATCGGTCCATTGGGTAGCGGCGCACCCGGGGTCGATCAATCGGGTGCTTGACCCTGGCAGTGCGGAGGAACCCCCGTGGGTGAGGTGAAGATGTCCCCGTACTCCTCCACGACCTTATCCATTTGTTGTTGTCGTGCGCAGGGGCCCCCGTCCGGGAGGTCGTGGCCACGCTCTTCTTCTTGCCCCGGGGGGCGGATCATCGTGAAAACGAATTTCCTGGTTTGGGAAATGAGCTTACCGCATTGTTTTGCGCAAGAACCAAAGAGATAGTCGTAGGAGGTGGTACTTCTCGGTATCCTCGTACAACTTATTTCCCAAAGTAATAATAACAAGCACGAGGTCGAGACTCATACACGACATGACGCTTCCACAAGTATGGTTGTCCTAATAATACATCGAAACATCAATAGGAGCAACGTCACATAATACCTCATCCGTGAAGGGCTTGATGCTATAGGGGAAGGCGCACCGCCGGGCCGACGCGGGAGATCTCGTCCTTGGTGAAGCCACCCGATGGTGTATGGATGTGGGTGAGCCGTGGTCGGCAAGCCCAACCGCTTCACTGGCGTCCGCTGAAATGAGGTTCTTTTGGCTCCCATTGTCGACAATGAACCTGCAGACAGAGAGCCCTTTACCCACATCCGGGAGTGGAAGAGACGTTCCTCCTCCTCCGGATCTTCCGGCTTCCTCCTCCGGACCTTTGTAGTGGCAACGCAGTGGCGTTGGGCTCCGCATCAATAATCTGTTTCCCTTTTTCATTCCCCTTTTCGATGTTCGATTCTGAGTCGGAGCATGCATCCGACTCGAAGCCCTCATCTCGGCCACTAGCGACCGCTTGGCCCGACATTCACTTGTGTTGTGAGTGGAGCTCTTATGGAATTCACACCACTTTCCCGTGTCCTTCTTTGGCTTTACGGTGTTGTTCTTTTCTTGTGGCTTTGGTGGGTTGTCTTTAGCCGCCATGCCTTGGCTCTGTCCTTTGTTCTGCAGGTTTGGAAGCACCTTTTTCCTTGCTTTTGATTCGTGAGATCCAAAGTCTCGCTTCTTCTGTTTGAATTTCGCTCAATCTTGGCGACGATACCTAGGTATGCCGTACCAAGCGAGGAGATGTCGAGGAACTCCATTTCCTCTCGAATGTATCGCAATGCGCATACCTGCGATACTTTAGCACCAAATGTTTCTCTCGAATCTTTGATACCCAACTTTGTGCGTAGGGTATGGAACAGATTTGTCAGCTCGTGCACATCTTGATCCCTTTGTTGTCGCAGACGTGGTCCATTGTATGTACTTGTCCTCATAGCTCCCCACGGGATAGTCATCGTTCCTTGACGGCGTCTCGGAAAGAATTCCCAAGTTGGTACGGCCGAGAACGAGAGGGTTCCCGTCCGGTCCTTGTTCTCACGATGAGGTTTCCCACCGGGTCCTCAACATGGGGGGTAGCTTTGAGGAGTGCAAAAAATAATCTTCTCCCCGGTCCGAAAAGTCATGAACGGAGAAATATCCTTCTAATAGATTCAACCATCTATCTACGGCATCCGCGTCTATTTGACCCTCAAATATGGGAATGTCAAAATTTACTTGTACCTTAAAGGGAGTCGCAACTCCGGAATGGCTACTGGATGCGGATGCGCCGCCGGTGGGCAGCCGTTGAAGGATCCGAGCAAAAGCTATCCATCATCGCGTTCCTTTGTTTTTCGAGGGCCTCCTCGAGCAATATTTTGATAGGATCTCCTGCTCCCTCATCTTTCTTTTCGTCCCCCATGGGCGCCCGTCGAGGTTTGCGAGGCTGATCTTGCAAAGGTTCCACCAGATCAAGCCCTAGCTCCTTATACCCCGACCTCGTTGGGGACATGCAAAGAAGGATCGAGAAAAAGCAGACCGCTCTGATACCACTGATCCGAATTTATGCAGGAACGCAACAGAATAAACACATAACCATAAAGATAGAGATGCAGCGGAAATAACACTTCATTTCATTAATATCAAAGAACCGAAATTTGCTTACAGACAGAATGGAAATAAAACTAGCTAGGGCACTGGTAGCTATCTCTGAGAAGAGATGTGGCGGCTACAGGCCTCTGAACTACGTTACAATGAGGCTTGAGGGCCTATTTATTATTGAGAAACAATGGAGAACCCTAAACATCCCAAAACCTAACCCTAGGAGATGAAGCGCCAAAACTATGGGCCCCGTTTGGGTAAATTGGTGTTTCAACTTCCCAGGGACGTAACTTTGGCATACTATCTCCGTTTGACGCATATGATACATCATTAGAAAGCTCTATCCGAGGACTACAGCTGTCGGGACGAATTTTATCAAAAAATTCGCTGGTGCTTTCGTACCCAAAAAACGTCGTCTAGGGCCTCAAAACGGCTCCGGAAGTTCAGGACCCGAAAAACTGCTAAAAATAGTAAGTTATGCCAAAACGGAAAAACTGAAAGAGACAATGGTGGGGGCCCAAGTGGAATAGGCGGGTGGCCACCAATATCCACCTGGATCATTTCTACTGCCAAGCTAGTTGAAGAATGCTAGAATGAACTAAAGAAAGCTCTGAGTTGTAGAGAGATATTGTACATGGAGTGATGTAATTGGTTTTATCATCAATAATAAAAGCATGTTCATAGGATCCTTGCGCTATATCAATGGTGAAGTTTTCCTAATTGTTATTTTCTACTTATGTTTTCCATTTTTTCCATCTTTCTCTAATGAAGAAACGTAAGTTTTAGATTAGGATTTTTTGATTCAACACCTTATTTCTGTCTATATTCTTTATACTTATGTTTTCTTCTGCAAGGTTTGATTGGAAGATTCTTAATTTCCTTCTAGTTATATCTAGCTTGTTGTCTTGGGAATGATTCAATAGAGTGAAACCAAGGAAATTTTGGTGAATCCATGTTCCTTTGAGTAAGACTTGAGATATTGTTTTTAGGACCTTTCTTTGAAGTGCACTTATTAGAGTCTAAACCAGTGAGGTTTATGGTGTGCCCTGGCCATTGGACTGTCTTGAAATGTTTCTTTGAAGAGTCTTTAAGAGTTGTCAAAAGCAGATTAGATTATTTCTGTTTGATCTTAGACCACTCTTGTTGTTATCTTATATGTTTCTTTGTCTAAAAGTAGTTCTTGAATTACTGGATTGTTGTCTTAAAAGTTTACTTATTAAATTTTGTCCAAAGAGGATTATGGTTTGTCCTGCCCTTTGACTTGCTCAAAACAGTTAATTTGAAAGGCTTTTCTTGTTTTAAGTAGAGCTAAAGATTCTTGATTGACTATAGCTTTGATGCCTTCACAACTTCTTATTGTTTCATATCTCAAACTAATCTAAATAATCCACTTGATATAGTTAGCTTACCCTATGAAAACCCTTGCAGAGTTGATGAACAAATAAATCCTTTTTATGACTCCATTGCCCAATGAATCTATTTATTCTCACAGTCTATTTGTTCAGCTGAAACATTTTCTCAATCAGTCACACCATTAATCCTTCAATCCATCACTTAATCCAACCAAACCAAAACAAGTCCTTAGAACTTCATAACTAGCCTAAAATCTTAAACAAAGAGCACAAAGATAAATCAATCAAAAACTCCTAAATAGAGAGATCCCTCTCTTAATCCAGGAAGGCTAGGTCCTAGGATTCCAAAGCGGTTCTGATGTGGCCCCCGTTGTTTGTTTTTTCCATTCTTGAAAAGGATCAACACAGGAAGACGCTCTCCATCATATCAACCACTCCTACCAAATACTGCTAGCATTCAATTGGCTGGGCCATTGTCCAACGCCCATGCCAAAAGAAATGGTCATTCAATCACCCGCTAATATATGAATTCAACACGATAAGTGTGTTTATCATGCTCATTCTGTTCGGGCTAGTACATGTGATCAATTCAAAAGATTAACAACGCGAACTTAGTGAAGGCAACTGGTTTTCACGAAAAAATTCACAAGGTTCTTCAAGTTTGTTCACACTTCCCATCTATTTTCTCCTTTCCCTTTTTTGGATATTCAATTGTTCCCTCTCTTCCCTCTTCTTTCAACCTCGCTCTTTTCATACGCTGAGACACAAGAAATTTATCGTAGATTGCACGCCTCCAAAAATCGATAAACAACCATTCAATCCTATGGTTTACCCTCACCTACTTCTCCACTGGGTCTCCACTAGAACTAACATGCACTATAGTTAACTGTTGTATTTGTTCAGTTGATTAATGAATTATTATTTGTGAATGAATTAACTAATTAATTCACTCCACTCTCACTAGTGTATCATTCAGTTAGACTAGATACAACTAGCTCAACTGACTTTAACTCACTTTAACTAAGTTAACCGAATACAACTCCATGAACTACTTTTCCAACTCATAAATTTTCCATCAGCTTCTAATCGAAGTCCTCTATGGCGATTCACTCAATGTTCTTGGAATCATGCACATAGCCTCGCTGATTTTCCAAATATGTGCACCTAAATTAAGTGCTCCAAGAGAATACATATCATCAGTTTGACACATTAAGAGCTAATAATAATCGACACTTCTATTTTTAGATCGATGATCTATAAATATACTCTAATATTCTAAAATAGAATTTCATCTATTTTTCCAACTCGATCAACCATCCACAAATAGCATCCTACAACTTCTGAAATATGATCATCATGTCTAAAAATAGACTTGCGCCAAAAATAGCCTGCGGGCCCACTTAGTGAAGGCGACTCTTTTCACTAAGCTCATCATCTTGTTGAATCTCAACACTCCCTCTCAACAAGATAGGGATTATCTTTCACCCCGATCTTGCCTCTATGGTATTCGAATTTGCTCTTGGTGAGCGCCTTCGTCACAATATCTGCATCCTGATCCTCCGTAGGAATGTATTGAAGCAACATGATCTTTCGCTGCACACAATCTCTGATATGATGATACCAAATATCAATATATTTAGATCTATCATGAAACATAGGATTAACCGAGAGTTTAATGCAACTCTGATTATCACAATGTATCACTGTAGGATCTAAATGTGAACCGAACAAACCAACCAGGATCTTCCTCATCCAGATAGCCTCACATGCAGCTTGACTTGTTGCCATGTATCTCCGCTCGCTGAAATAAGTGCCATGGATCTTTGTTTTCGTTGTACCAAGAAACCGCTATAGATCCAATATTGAAATCCCTCCCGATGTGCTCTTTCTCTCCGTTGGGCCGCCTGCCTCAATCTCCGTATCCGCGAAGCCATACAACTTCACCTCATCTGTCTGTCTATACCATAAACCATACTCAAATGTGCCCCTAAGATATCTCAGGACATGCTTGCCTGCCTTCCAAAAGAGCTTGGTAGGATTAACCATCACTTGTGAAAGCTATTTCACCGCATAGCATATGTCTGGTCTTGTATTAATTAAATACATGAGCGAACCCACCAACTGTCGATAAATAGTGGCATCCACTACCTCTGCCGATGTAGAATCCTCTTTCTTCCAATTTCCTAGAAGAGGAGTGTCGATAGGCTTGCAGCCTTGCATGTGAAACTTCTCCAGTATCTCCCGGGGCATACTTGCCTTGAGACACAAATAGTTCACCTTCCCGCTGCCATATTTCCAATCCAAGGAAATAATGAAGGAGGCCCAAATCCTTCATCTCAAACTCCTTTGCAAGATCTTCCTTGCATGAGTGTATCAACTGCTCATCACCCGTTAGTATTAAATCATCAACATAAATAACAATGATTAAAAGCTTACCCTCCACCATAATTTGGTACAGGTTTGCATCCGCCTCACTCTTGGTGAAGCCAAGTCCAGTGAAATAGCTGTCGATCCGTGTGTACCAAGCACATGGTGCTTGCTTCAACCCATACAACGCTCTTTTGAGTCTGCACACATGCGACTCGCTGCTAAAGATCTCAAATCCTTCAGGCTGCTCAATGTACACCTCTTCCTCAATGATCCCATTAAGGAACACAGTCTTCACATCCATCTGATGAATGTGCCAACCCATCTACACTAAGAGAGCAAGGATGGTCCTTATGGAAGAACACAAAGGCGATAGGTGCAAAGGTTTCTTCATAGTCAATCTCCTCGATCTATGAGAAGCCCCGGAAACAAATCTTGCCTTATACTTCTCGAGCTCCCATCGCAGGTTGCTTTACTGTAGATCCATCTGATCCTACAACTGATTTTCCCACCGGCCTTGGAACAATCTCCCGCACTGCTTCTAACAATGGAGTCATAATCCTCCACCATGGCATCTACCCATGTGGGCTCCTACACCGGCTTCTTCAAATAAGATCGGCCTTCCGTCACAATACACTTGCTCATAAGAACCAAGTATTCCAAGGCATCCAAGAACCTATGGGTCTAGGTGATTGTATTTGTCTACGTCGTGATGCGGACTCCTACATTTTGTGTGGTATCAAGCTTTTTAGTCTCAAATGTGGTCTACTTCCGCCTTTTCTAATGCTTGGTTATGCATGAGTGGACTCCTCCAAATTCAATGAACCTCCCTCCGTGGCTGATCCACATCAAGAGGCTCATCTTTGGGAACAAGAAGTTCCTCCTCTGCATGCAAGTGTAACTCCCTCTCAAGCGACAACTTCATGGCTTTCACCTCATTTAATTTTATATCCCATCACACAACAGTCATCCGACTATCTGGAAAATACACACGATAATTATGGGGTGTTTCTATGTACCCCAAAAATATCCCAAATTCTGCAGCTGGCTCCATCTTCTTCCTGGCATCCTTTGTCACATGAATGTAAATAGGTGAGCGAAAAATATTCAAATGAGAAATATCAGGATTCTTACCAGTAAAAGCTTCTTCGAGTGTACTCATGCCAAGTACTCTATGAGGGCAACGGTTTTGCACATAAACCGTAGTGTTGCATGCTTTTGCCCACAAGTGCATCGGTAGGCCGTGGTCATGCAGCATTACTCTTGTAGCACCCACGATCATTTTGTTCTTTGTCTCCGTGACCCCATTCTACTGTGGGTTAAGAGGCGCTATGAGTTCTCTTCAAATTCATTATTTGCTACAGAAGTATTTGAATTCACCTGAGATGTATTCACCACCATTATCACTCCGTAGAGCTTTCACTTGCTTCCCGACTTCTTCTCCACCAATGCTTTCAACTCAAGGCTGCAGAACGCTGAGAACGTTTCACCCTTCTCTTTCGCATGAAGAATATCCAGCATATACAAGAATAGTCATCAACAAATATAACATAATACCTATGTTGTGCTATTGAAGCAACTAAGAAAGGTCCACACATGTCTGTGTGAATTCTCTCAAGGATCACCGAAGCACGGTTCTCCTTCTCATGAAAGGTGGTTTTCACAAACTTACCCATAGTAAATCCCTTGCACTAATCTGACTACACAAGAGTATCCTTGGGAATTCTAGTATAAATATGCTACAAAATCTTCAAAGCACCATGGTGAAGATGGCCTAATATCTTGTGCCATAATTCGCCCTCATCCCAGCTCACCACTTCTTCTGCTTTGCCCATCATTGCAACACAACTATCTACCACCAGCGTGTAGAGATTATTAACTTTAATCCCTATCCTCTTGGTTTTTGACCCGTTGTTTTATGTCGAAGGAAGGCTTTTCCCTCACTGAAAACAACATCATAACCTTTGTCTTCCAACATTGCGACCGAGACCAAGTTCTTCTTCAGACCTGGAACATGCATAAAATCCTTCAAAAAGAATGGATTACCGGACTCCCTCTCAAAGGTAATGGTCCCAATGTCAGTCGCACTGTATCGACCATCGTCGCCCATCTCTATATGCATCTGGAGGTCCTTCTCCTCCAAGTCAATAAACAACTCCTTCTCTCCCGTCATATGGAAAGTCGCACCACTATCAAGATACCACATCGAACCCATATAGCTTGAAACCAAGCATGCGATCAAAGAGAAATCAAGTTCAAATTGCGAGGCTAAGGCCTTTCCAGCTGCAACTCCAACAACCTTCTTGTTCTTCCTCTTTTGTGGGTAGTTAGTGGCGAAATGCTCATGTTTGTGACAATGAAAACACTTCACTTTGGACAACCGCTTGTCTTTAGCATCAAATTTTGAAGGAAATTTTTTCCTTCCCTTTCCGCTTTGGCAGCCAAAGCATAATTCTCTTCATCTTCATTCTTCGATGAAGAGCCATCCCTGGTACCCCACCTTATCTCCTCCTGCACAAGATCTGACCAAAGTCGCTCTCATCCTGGCAGTTTCTCCCGTCCATTGACAGAGCCTTCATATCTATGCCAACTCTTCGGAAGTCCAAGGAGAGCCAAGCTCACCAAGTCTTCATCATCAAAAGTAACCCCCACACTTCCCAGTTCATCCTTGCAGTGGACAAACTTCGTGAGGTATTTTGGAATATTGTCAACCTTCTCCATTTTTATTTTTTTGAGCTTGTCTTTAAGCGCCAACTTCCTCTGGTCGCTTCTTCTTTGGAACAAAGTTGTCAAAGCCTTCCACATTAAGAATGGAGTGGCTTTTCTGTGAAGGCTGGACACAATATTGTCCTTCACACCTTCCAACAGAATTCTTCTTGTCTTTGATGTCTTTTTTTGCCATGCATCAAGTAATGCAACATCACTAGATCCCGGTTTAGGAACATCGCTATCGATGAACTCCTTCAGTCCATTATCCTCCAGCACCACCTCCATCCTATCCTTCCAGGCTATGTAATTTGAGCTCCCATCAAGGGCATACTCCAATCGCAACCCATTGAAAGACGTTTCAATGTATACTCAACTTCTGCACCAAGAATCTTCTATAGCAAATTCGAATTGTCCACCAGCACAAACTCAACAATTCTTCACAATTGCAATCTTCAAGAATTAACACTGCTCTGATACCATGTAGAAATTAGTATACACTAAGCATGCATACATCTAGATTCCCCTGATCTCACAATATTTAACTTCTTGCAAAATACAGAATCATTCCACTGTTAATCTTTTGCGGAAAATTAATTGCAAACACATGTGAAGCATAAATAAAAACAATCACACATAACACAGTTGTTTAACGGGAAAGCCTGAAGCTGAAAACCCCAAATATCATATATTATGTATCATGGAGATCATGTAATAATCTCATACAAAGCTTAGTACATCAAGCTCTCAGTACAATCAATGGTCACACACTAATCAGAAGAAATTTGCAAATCCATGCACCGATTTCTTGCCACCTAATAGCCTGCCTCCACTGTGCAATCCCTGCTGAAGAAGACCCATGAATGAATTCGAATTACCCTTGCCTTGATTGCGCAATCCTCATTGGAAACTCCAATGTGTGTGTGGTGAAATCAATGCATCACTATAGTCACAACATATAGTCCATCTTTCCCTTTCACCTATCTCTCCACCGGGTTTCCACTGGAACTGACATGCATTGTAGTTAACTGTTGTATTGTTCAGTTGATTAATGAGTTATTATTTGTGAATTAATTAACTAATTAATTCACTCCACTCTCACTAGTGTATCATTCAGTTAGACTAGATACAACTAGCTCAACCGAGTTTAACTCCATTAACTGAGTTAAACTGAATAACAACTCCATGAACTACTCTTCCAACTCTGTCATAACTTTGCCACTTCAGTTCTAACTGAGTCCTCCATGCATGAACCACCAATAAACCCTAGGAATTGCGTAATTCCTTCAGCCCACTAATTTTCCAAATCTGTGCACTGAAATTAAGTGCTCCAAGAGAATAAGTTGTTGTTTATTGTCGGATTATTATTAAGAGCTAATAATAATCGACACTTATATTTTTAGATCGACGATCTATAAATAGACTTCGCCCAATATTCTAAAAATAGAATTTCATCTATTTTTCCAACTTGACCAACCATCCACAAATAGCATCCTGCAACTTCTGAAATATGATCACCATGTCTAAAAAATGGACATAGTCTAAAAATAGACATGCACCAAAAATAGCCTACGGGCCCACTTAGTGAAGGCGACTCTTTTCACTAAGCTCATCATCTTGTTGAATCTCAATAGTATTAAGGGACGACTCTAGATTGTAAGATTTTTCTCATTGGAGCATTGTAATTTTGGAGTTGAAGCATCAATAATAATAGACCATTTTGCAAGATTCTTGTGTTGCATTTTCCTGATGTCTTTCCTTTACTATGTTTAATGTTTTTCCACTGTTTCTTCTTTCAATTTATCATTTTCTAATTGTAAAATAGAAATCTGAAGATTAAGATTTGTTGCATAGAGCACCTTAAGTCTCGCTGTGTTTACAATTTAAGTGTTTTTTCTCTGATTTCTGGTTTAAGAATACTTAATTGCTTTTAAACCACTACTGAAATCATTTTTCTTCATTCCATATTTCACTTTGTTATAAAGATCCAGTAAATACAGTTAGCTTGCCTTGCAATTGCTCTGGAAAAATTAAATGCATACACTCTTAGCCCGTTTGAATCCATGCCCCAATTGAAACAGCTTTAAATGTTGGCAATATGATGCCGAGTGTTGTCCTTGATGGCAACCCACTTGATGAAGATGATGGAAACCTACTTGATGAAGTTGTCCCTGATGGAATATGTCTTGATGAACTTGTTAAATGATGTAAATCTGATGTATATACAATGAGTACAGAAGGTAATGATGGAAGGAATGTCAGTATGTGCTAGAACATGATGAAAAGAGTATGTCTCAAGGCATACATGGATTTGTCTAGACAAAGTAGCGTATGCACGCGGGAAATAACGTGCCAAGTCGCGTATGGGAAAAAGCGCTCTAAATATGTAAAACCAGGGGTAACCACCATGGTATTGACCCATTGTATTGAGTAATGATTCATCTATGTGACCCCATCCAGGAATACCATCAAAAGTAATGTGGTTTGGGCTCATGGTATTGATAAAGGGTAAACCTATATAAGGAGAAGAAATTCATTATGCAAAGGTGTGCAAGAAGTCTGAGCTTGAATGAATACTTCTCTCTGAAGCATATCTGAATGGAAAGGGTTACAGTTGAATGAAAGATCTGAATGTATGATGCACCAATGAAGAAATGATGAAGAAGGGAATCTAGATCTAGAATGTATTTGTATCTGCTAAATCTATTTATGGAATGATTAGATCTGAGATGAGGCGAACATCTGTCTGAAGTAAAGGGTAAAATCGGAGTCATGTATCTGTTCTGAAGAATTGCAATGACCTAAATGTCTGAAGAACTATACGCTAGTTCGCCGCAGAGTAAGCGCGTATATACGCGGGTTTGCTGAAGAGAAAGCGCGTATGGGCAGTAAAATTAGCTCTGTAATATGTACAGAAGTATACACGGGTTTGTATGGTCGAAGGCGCGTATATACGCAGGATCAGTAAAAGGAAAGCGTGTATGAAGATTAGGGTTTGCTGAAGTATGAAGTATCAAATGTCTGATCTGTTCTGCTGTGTTACTGCTATCTGTTGATGATGTATGATTGAGCTCAAATGTATGGAGTGGGTCCAGTCTGAAAATATGATGAAACGTGGCCTACAAGTTGTGTTCTAAAGGAAGCTTTGGATCCAGTGTGAAAATTGATGAAACGTGGTCCATGGTGGTGTTGAGGGTTGTAGCCTTTAGTCAGGGGGTTGTAGCTCCCTTCCAGGTGAGGCTGGTAAACGAGATCAGGGGGTCGTAGCTCCCTTCCAAGAGAGGCTGGTAAACGAGAGCAGGGGGTCGTAGCTCCCTTCCAGGAGAGGCTGGTAAACGAGCGCAGGTGGGTGCCTGCGTGCTGGTAGGAGGCTGCGCCAGCACATATGTTGTAAGATGTTTTCTCTATAATAAAATATTGAAGGCTAAGACAACGGCAGCGGTGGTTTTCTCCCGACTTGGGTTTCCACCTAAAATCCTGGTGTTCATGTGTGTTGCTTATGTGTGATGGTTTATTCTGTTATTACTGCACATGCTTACTGTTTATTGAACATCTAATGAATGAATGATGGAATGATATAAGTGAAGAATTATTTGCATAATAAGATTGCTGGACATACGCATGTTTTATTAAGTATATCCACGTGTATACGCGAGTTGGCTTCAGGAAAGTTGCGTATGTGTTTTGAAGTAAGAAAAAGTAAATTTTTTTGAGTAAGTCCTAAATACTGATTCACCCCCCCTCTCAGTATTTTTCCCAACAATTGGTATCAGAGCAGGTCCTTCTGCAGAAGCTTGATCGCTTGAAGGAGATTCGTCGAAATGGGAAGTCATGAAGGGGTAATGTCTATAAGGCCACCTCTATTCAATGGAAATAATCTATTATTATGGAAGATACGAACAAAATCATATCTGCAAAGTCTTGGTGCAGAAGTATGGGCAATCGTGGAAGGAGGTTATCAGTATCCGACAAGTATTCCTACTGATGCAGCAGAAAGGAAGAAATATGAAATCAATGCCAAAGCCGTCAATGTCTTATTAGGAAGCCTGTCTGAACCAAAATTTGCTAAAGTGATGTAGCTAAATTCAGCAAAAGAAATATGGGACAAAATCATTCTGAGCTATGAAGGAGATACAAAGGTAAAAAGTGCAAAACTCCAAACTCTCAGAATTGAATATGAAAATTTAAGGATGCATAGTGATAAGAGTATTGCCAGTTTCTTTTTACGTCTAGATGATATTGTAAATCGTATGAGAAGTTTGGGTGAAACCATAACCGATACTACTCTGGTGGAAAAAGTCTTAAGATCTTTAACTTCAAAATTTGAGTCAAAAGTATCAGCTATTGAAGAAAGGCAATATCTGCAAACTCTTACTATTGTTCAACTACATGGTATTCTGACTGCTTATGAAATGAGACAAGGGGGTCCCTCTCAAATCAAAGAAGTTGCTTTTAAGGCGTGTGCAAAAGGAAAAGAAAAGGAAGTTGTCAAGGAATCAAATTATATATCAGAAGAAGAAGAAGAAAATTTTGTAAGAAGACTCCAACCAGGTACTGGAAGATTCAAAGGTAAGCTTCCCTTCAAATGTTTTGATTGTGGAAGAGTTGGTCATTATGCTGCGAAATGTCCTTATAGAGAAAATCATGATAAAGGGAAACAATTTGTAAAGGGAAAGAGTTATTATGCAAATGAAGATAATAATGAAATGTGAAGTGAAGATGAAGAAGATTCTAACCAAGATCTGCTAGTGCTCATGGCAAAGAAGCAAAAGAAGAAGACTACTGAAAAGGAGATATCTCAGAAAACATGTGCAGTAGAAAATGAAGAAGATAAAACAGGTATTGATAATTGTTCTTGTGATTCACTTTCTTGTGCATACAATGGTGAAGATAGTGAAAGTAATGTTTTGGATCTAGAGGAAGCTATCAAGATCAAAATTGAAGAACAACAAAGAGCATCTAAAAGACAAGAATCTATTTACGATGAGATTATCTCTAGAATGAAAGAACAAATAGAAATGCTGAATGGACAGGTAGACAAGTATCAAAAGTTGCATGCTTATGCATCCAATCGAATGAAAAGACTAGAAGCAAAAATCAACGATCTAAATGCAGATCTCGAAACATCAAAAAAGAAGAATGCAAGAATTGAAGCTGAAATCATCTTGCTCAAAGAAGATCCGGAAATATCAAATAAGAAGAATGAATAACTTGAAGCATAAATCGTCTCTATGAAAGCAAATCTCGAATCATCGAATAAGAAGAAGGAAGAACTCTTACAAACTTTTGAAGATCAAGAAAACGGGTTGAAAGAAGAGATTCTAAATCTGAATGATCAAGTAGAAGAAGGAAAAAGGGTCGAAGAAAGTATGAAGAAGCAATGCCAAATATTGGAAGTTGAGGTAAACATTCTCAAAGGTA
This sequence comes from Pinus albicaulis, assembly GCA_034641835.2. NCBI lineage: Eukaryota > Viridiplantae > Streptophyta > Pinopsida > Pinales > Pinaceae > Pinus > Pinus albicaulis. The sequence continues at coordinate 5,956 of JAXQQM020064967.1, read as the reverse complement.
AATTAGAAGAAAAGGATAAACTTTTGAGGTTTCAAGATAGTACTAAGATTCTGGACAATATTCTTAGTAATCAAAGATCTCCTGCTATTAAACTTGGTCTTGGTTTTCATGAAACTGTTAAAGGAGAATCTAGTTCGCAAGGAAGTGCTAAAGATTCAAAGGATGTCAAAGAAAAACCTGAAGTGTTGAAAGAAACAAAAGGTCAACCAACAATCATGAATTCTCAAAGGAAATCATTCAATAATGTTGAATGCTTTAAATTTCATAATTATGGGCATGTTGCAGCAAATTGCAGAAGCAGATCATTTCAGTCACAATCAAACAAATTCTATTCAGAAAGGTACTCTGGTTGCTTCAAGGGATATTGTTTTTCATGCAACAAGTATGGTCATAAAGCAGTTGATTGCAATAGAAGGAAGAATAGAGAAACACACTATGATCCTTATGCTTACTTCTCTGGTCATATAAGATGTTATGCTTGTAACAAGTATGGACATGTGGAAAAAGAATGCAGGATGAACAGATCTGAGAAATTGGTTAATTTTCAGCACACAATTAGAAATTTCAAGCAAAGCTGGAATAGGAAGGAGGACCGGTCAGAAACGTAGGGAATATTGACCCTACTGCAGTCATCAGCTTCTGAAGCTTACTTCTCTTAATGACTGCAGAAGTGATGTGAGATACATTATGGAGCTTAGTAATGTATCGTCATAGGGGGAGCGATGTATGATGATTCTCATGGTTGATTTGGCAAATCTGGTTATGATTATTGCTGACAGAGCATCTGACATGAAGAAGACAGGTACAGGAAGGACAAATTCAGGGGGAGATGGAGGAATGTGAAATTTTCTATAATTCACTTTCCATACGCAGGTTCAGTGAACTAAAGCCGCGTATACATGCGAGTTCCAGTAGACACAGTCGCGTATGCATTGATGATAAGAGAATTGGGATGACAGCTGAAGATCAGGAGCAGAGGTTCAGGGGGAGCATCAGTCTGACTGCTAATGATTGTACTGTTAGCATTATTCTGGTTATACTCATGCTAATGAAATGATACTTGGTTTCTTATGTTGAAGATTATGGATGAGCCCGGATTTCTTATTTGATGAAGAATATCTTTTGGATATGATGGAAGTCTTATGATTCGGAGATCCGGACAGATCATGCAGAGATTGTTGCTGATGACTTGCTGTTAAAAGTATTTAGATTGCACAAGCTAAGGAGGAGCCTTGGACATATGGAAAGGATGTTTGGATGCACATTTTCAGGGGGAGCACTAGTCTTGCTGAGTATAATGCATTGTTGGCATTATGATGGTTCTGAAATATGATCTCTCTCTTGAGGTCTTTCTGGTATTGGTAATAAAAAGTCATACTTGTAATTTGATAAAAAGGTCTTGTTGAGACCCATGAAGTAAAATTGTAATATTCAGTCATGTAAGGACTTGTCAAAATTTGTAAACCCACTTGGTTGGGTAGCTGAGTCAAATTTGTAAGCCCACTTGTTTGGGTAGTTGAGTTGAGATGTGTAAACCCACTTGGTTGGGTATTTGAGTCTCATATGTAAATCCACTTGGATGGATCTTTGATGTAAGTATGAGTCATTGGTGATAGGAAGGTCATAGATTCAAGTACTTCATTGTAAAATATGTTTGAAGATTCAACATGAACTCAGGGGGAGCATGGTCACTTCAGTGCACATCAGATCTGCAGAACGCTTCTTTCTTCGTGAGGGGAAAAAACCTTGTGTTGGTTTTGGTATGCCCTTTGCCCTTGATGTCAAAGGGGGAGAGTGACATGGTGTTTGAATAATGGGAGAATATCATTATGCTTAATGTATATATCTGTTGTGATGATCAAACACCATCGTGGTTGCCATCAATTCCAAAGGGGGAGATTGTTGGCAATATGATGCTGAGTGTTGTCCTTGATGGCAACCCACTTGATGAAGATGATGGAAACCTACTTGATGAAGTTGTCCCTGATGGAATATGTCTTGATGAACTTGTTAATTGATGTAAATCTGATGTATATACAATGAGTACAGAAGGTAATGATGGAAGGAATGTTAGTATGTGCTAGAACATGATGAAAAGAGTATGTCTCAAGGCATACACGGATTTGTCTAGACAAAGTAGCGTATGCACGCGGGAAATAACGTGCCAAGTCGCGTATGGGCAAAAGTGCTCTAAATATGTAAAACCAGGGGTAACCACCATGGTATTGACCCATTGTATTGAGTAATGATTCGTCTATGTGACCCCGTCCAGGAATACCATTGAAAGTAATGTGGTTTTGGCTCATGGTATTGATAAAGGGTAAACCTATATAAGGAGAATAAATTCATTGTGCAAAGGTGTGCAAGAAGTCCGAGCTTGAATGAATACTTCTCTCTGAAGCATATCTGAATGGAAAGGGTTACAGTTGAATGAAAGATCTGAATGTATGATGCACCAATGAAGAAATGATGAAGAAGGGAATCTAGATCTGGAATGTATTTGTATCTGCTAGATCTATTTATGGAATGATTAGATCTGAGATGAGGCGAACATCTGTCTGAAGTAAAGGGTAAAATCTGAGTGATGTATCTGTTCTGAAGAATCGCAATGACCTAAATGTCTGAAGAACTATACGCTAGTTCGCCGCAAAGTAAGCGCGTATATACGCGGCTTTGCTGAAGAGAAAGCATGTATGGGTAGTAAAATTAGCTCTGTAATATGTACAGAAGTATACGCCGGTTTGTATGGTCGAAGGCGCGTATATACGCAGGATCAGTGAAAGGAAAGCGCGTATGAAGATTAGGGTTTGCTGAAGTATGAAGTATCAAATGTCTGATCTGTTCTGCTGTGTTACTGCTATTTGTTGATGATGTATGATTGAGCTCAAATGTATGGAGTGGGTCCAGTCTGAAAATATGATGAAACGTGGCCTGCAAGTTGTGTTCTAAAGGAAGCTTTGGATCCAGTGTGAAAATTGATGAAACGTGGTCCATGGTGGTGCCGAGGGTTGTAGCCTTCAGTCAAGGGGTTGTAGCTCCCTTCCAGGTGAGGCTAGTAAACGAGATCAGGGGGTCGTAGCTCCCTTCCAGGAGAGGCTGGTAAACGAGCGCAGGTGGGTCGTAGCCTCCTTCCGAGGAGAGGTCGGGTAAACCACAGTGGTGCTTGCGTGCCGGGGTAGGAGTGTTGCGCCAAATATTACATGTTGTAAGATTTTTTTCTCATAACAAAACATTGGAAGGTCGAGACAACAACAAATGCAAGTGGTTTTCTCCCAACTTGGGTTTCCACCTAAAATCCTAGTGTTCATGTGTGTTGCTTTTGTGTGATGATTTGTTCTGTTCTTACTGCACATGTTTACTGTTTATAGAACATCTAATGAATGAATGATGGAATGATATAAGTGAATAATTATCTGCACAATAAGATCTCTGGACATACGCATGTTTTATTAAGGGGATCCGCGTGTATACGCGAGTTGGCTTCAGGAAAGTAGCGTATGGGTTTTGAAGTAAGAAAAAGTAAAAGTTTAATTGTATGCCCTAAATACTGATTCACCCCCCTCTCGCATTTTTCCAACTTTAAAGAGATCCCTTAAATCCAACCAAAAACTATCAATCAAAAGCAATCTTCATAATCAATTTAACTAGCCTAATATCAGAAAACTTTAAAAACAAATCTAAATCTTACAGAGAGATCCCTCTCTGAGTCTAGGAGGGCTAGATCCTAGGCTCCAAAGTGGTGTGATGTTGTCCTTTATAGTTTAGTCTTGTAAATATTATAAATTATAGGGCAATAACATAGTGGCGACCATACTAGGGAACTTAACTAAAAAACACTATTTTCATTTGAATTTAGAAACCCCAGTTTAAAGCAATTTATGATAGAATTTATTTTTAAGATTGGTTTCTTTCAGTCTTAAATAATCAGTCTGTCTGTGATTCTGATCTAAATTCTGGCTCCTGAAAGAATATCCACTAGATCCCATCCTAATCCAAATCCTCCTCCTATAGTAGACAATCCTAAGAATGTTTTGAGAAATAATCCTAGAACTGAAATTCAAACCAGTAGTAGGGTTCTCCACAGATCTAACTCTCTCCCTGAAAACAATGTCACTTTGAAAGACATTCAATTTGATTTACATTTTGAACAAGTTCTATTCAGGACCAAATCTGAGAATTGGACTAACCATACAGTTTTTGTTCCACCTATCCTACATCAAAGTCCAACGAGAGAAGCCTACTACCAGATTCAATCTGATATCTAGCTTCTCCGGGATTTTGATAGTCTCCAAGATTTGGTGACAGATTTTACCTCAATTATTGATGATGCCTTCCTCCAACAATCCGTAAAGTTAACTACATTAACCATATCCGCTTCTTCTTTTACATTTCAAATATTCCATATTAGGTCAGTTATTCCTACTGCCTCCACAATCCCTACCACTAATTTTGTTCATCCCCACACTCAAACTGTTACACGAACATCTTCTCCCACTACCTCTACCCATCCTACTTCATCCACTATTCACCTCCGTCCACCACCTCCACCAATCATGGCAGCCAAATATGCCCCATTGGTGCTTCCAGGACCTTTACCCCTATGCCCCAGTATTACCAATCTAAGATTCCACAATTTGATGGGATTGGTCATGTGACTTCCCAACAACATATAGATAAAATGAATGATTGTTTTGACCGACAATAAATTGATGAAGACAGTGTAAAATTGAGAATGTTTGCTCAGAGTTTAGGGGGTGAAGTCAGAAAATGGTTCAAGGGTTTAACTACTAATAGCATTCATGATATCCCTGCATTTCACCAAACATTCATTAACAGGTGGGAAATTAAGAAAAATCCTCTACAGATTTTCTCAGAATATGAGTGCGTCAAGAAGTTTCCAGGAGAGAGCACAAGACTACGTACCAGATTCAACAAAGAGGACAATGCACTCGTTCACATGAAACTACCAATAAGGGTTACTCTTGCCAAATTCCCAAATGGTTTTGACTAGTTGCCCAACAATTTAAGGAAAGAGACCTATCAACTTTAGAAGAAATGAAAGAGATGCTGTGAGTGGGGTAAGCGGTGTAGGTTGAACCAAAAAAGAGCTAGGATGAGAACTAGAGAGAGTTATAACAAGAGAAGAACTCCGTAGCTTCTACATCCGATGCTAAAATTGACACTCTGATAAGAACTGTGGAGAGGAAGATGAAAGAATTAGTCCGAATGAGAGAGCCTCAAAATAGAAATCGAATCCTAGAATAAACCCTCTCGCATTAGACAGAGAGAACAAAGATAGTCCCGACGCAAATCCAACCTCCATTCCAAGAGAAATATTTTGATGAAGATGAAGGAGTAGTTTAGGAAGTTGAGGAAAATCAAATAAATTTAATGGGGATTAATGAAGATGACTCTATTTTTCTCACTGAAGAAGAACAAGGATTGTTTTCATTGACCCAAACAGAGTTAGAATCTGAAGAATCTGATGATTACAACTCGTACTCATAATTCCATTATGAGGTTCGCTAGTATTGGCAATTTAAGAAGCAAGAAGAATTAGATACCCGAATAAAAAGAACGAAATTTTTTTTCCAAGGAAGTACATGAATTTGATGTTAAGAAAACAAATAAAACTCAAAGAAAAATGCAACAATTTAGAAAAAAATGATACCAAGAAAATGAGATATTCACAAATTAAAATTGCTCAAATGACATTCCACAAGAAAACAAACTGAAATTACTCAAAAGGTAGTTAGTATTTAAAGAACTGCTTTATCAATCCGTTAAAAACTCAAACACCATTTAGTATTGAGAGTGAACTTCATAAATTTAAAATTTCTATCCCTCTCATCGAATTGATCAACAAAATGTGTATAGGTTCCGTGTCCTATTGTTTCCTGGCAACCTCTGCTCAAACATTGGGAAACCACCCTGTCGGGACCCAGGGACAGTTCTT
>JAXQQM020068004.1:0-70683 GCA_034641835.2 Pinus albicaulis | reverse complement strand
GCCTCACAACCAAAAGGCTTTAAAAAAGAGTAGTTTACCTTTTAATTGCCCTGCTTCCTCTAGAATACCACCATACAAGGAACTTGAAGGCCTTCTCTGCTTATTAGATAAACAACAGTATCTACAGCATCTGCCCAAAATTGTAAAGGCAATCTTGCATGCAATCTCATGCACCTTGCACGCTCCATGATTGTTTTGTTCATCCTTTCTAACACACCATTTTCTTGTGGTGTTCTTGGAAATGTTTTCTCTCTACGAATTCCATGCTCTAAACAGTACCTATCAAACTCTTTGCTGCAATATTCACCTCCATTGTCTGATATGAGACACTTCAACTTCTTTCCTATCTCAATCTCAACCAAAGCTTTCCATTTCTTGAAAGTATCAAATACATCAGATTTATTTTGAATACAATAAATCCAATTTTTTCTAGTTACATCATCAATAAAAGTAACATAATAACGGGAGCCACCGAGAGATGATACCTAAGCACATCCCCATACATCTATATGCACAAGCTCTAATTTTTTGCTCTTCTTTTCTTTCCCAACTCTAAGAATTCCGACTCTCTTCCCCGACTCTCTTTATGTTTTCCATAATTTCAATTCTCATTTAAATCCAAATCAACATTATCATAAACTCGGCAACAAATTTCTCGAGTGAAGAATTCTATCCCTTCTGCTCATGTGTGTCTGAGCCTATGATGCCATAATGCTACATCTGCTCCTTTGGAAGTTAAAGCATTAACAGAGTTAGAAATATCATTGCATAAATACAATGTACCAACCTTTTCACCTTTTGCTATTACCAGTGCTCCTTTGGTGACCTTCCAAGTTTTATCTGTGAATGTTGTCACACAACCTTCACTACCTAACTGCCTTATTGAAATCAATTTTTTCTTCAGATCTGGAACATGCCTTACCTCCTTTAATAGCCATTGATTTCCATTCTGTTGTTTTACAAGAACCTTACCTATTCCAACAATTTTATAGGGTTTATCATCACCCAAATGAACTTGTCAAAAATATCCTTGAACATAGTCATGAAAATATTTCTTATCAGGTGTGGCATGGAAAGAGGCCCCTGAATCTACTACCCATGAATCAATAACACCACCCAGGAATCAAGAATATTTTCGAAAAAGAAAGAATCAAGTGCATATTACAACACATATCACCTATCACATTTGCTTCATGATCATTTTCTTGCTGTGCGCCACCTTCTTTCCTTCTGAGTGTTAGTCATCGTATTTTTCACTTGTTAGTGATGACTAGTTCTCGATAGCCAAGTTTTTTAGCAATTTGATCCAAAAATTTGTCATATTTTCCAGTCGGGAAAACACCCATAAATTTTTTTTTTCCTCTCCTACTTTTCAGTCCGCCCATGACGAGATGAAACCTCATTATCAAATCCTACCTTGCCTCAGCCATACTAGTCTGCCCATCAACTCTAAAAGGACAAGCCACATCTATTCAAACAGCCTCCCCTAAGTTAGGAAGTGGCGCTTTAAGACATTTCACCCTTGGCAAACTATCCAAGAGCCAAAAACCTCCATCTGCTATAGACCAGTCATAACAGACCTCCCACTCTGCTAATAATGTTGGTCACAGCCCTAAGTCGCGCCACTTATACACCCTTAAGTCTCAGCAATACATAGACCATAATCTCAAGCTGATTTTAGGTGTTTTACAGTGTTTGATGGATCTTTCAAGGAAAAACATATCAGCATCTCAGAAGACAATTTTTGGCGCCACATGAGAAGACAGCTGCTTCTCAATGTGATCCTGAGCCTGAGATGCATCTACAGGGCAAAGAGTTTCTCATCAAGCTCTTGCAACCTCATTCCAGGCCTGAAAGGACAGTGGAAGAAAAACAACACTGTTAAGGGCTGTTAACATCACATGGCTAAGAACCTCCTTCATCTATAAGCAGAGGGTTAAAGCGCCTCCTTCATCTATAAGCAGAGGGCGATGGCCAAAGGTTGATTTTAAGATTTGCAACTAACTGTAAGACAGATTTGTTTTTGAACAATGAGACAGTGACTAGGGTTTTTCTAAAGGAAAAGTAATGATTGATAGCAGAGGTAAGAGCAATAGTGTTCTTCACAGTTTGTTTGCCTGCCATCATGTGTGAAAGAAACCCTTGTCAATATGTTCATCAGGCAGCCTTCATATGGTTGAGACAGAAGGTTGACAAAACATCAGATATTTTGCCAAGTGAAGGGCCTCCTTCATTCATTAGAAGTGGGCCAGGGCAGTGATTATTTCTAAGTTTTCTCACTGACTGATAGACAAAGTATAAACATAATAAGGGATAGTTGAAACAGAGAAGTACTGTAAGGAGACCAAAAGGAAAGCAGGGGTACCACTGCAATCCAAGGGGTCAAGCTTGTCTCCTAACAGGATTTCTTTCAAAGATAGTCTGCAGCTCAAACAAAACAAAACTGAAGAGTGGTTGATGAGGTGAGTCATTGCACAGGCGAAAGAACTAATGATGATTATGTTTTAAAGAGTATTGGTCTCTCTGCTCATAAAAGGGTGTCTTTCAAATAGGCTTATCATAGTTGACAAAGGAAATTTGAGCTCATTTCCCCCCAAAAGGCAACACAGCTAGATACAGTGGTTCATAACATACAAAAGGGACTTTGGCATACTTTCAGATTCTGGAGAGGATTTCAAAACAGATATAGGCATGTTCATTATTAAAAAGCCAGGGGTACCATATCAGTAAAATTTGAGTAAAGAGAGAGGTGTTAGAAAAAGCACCCTTTTCAAACAGAGGATGATAAAGCATAGGTGAATGCAACTGCATTTTTGCACCTATAAGTCAAGTTAGTCTACAGTGGACATCATTAACTCCAAAGCATTAAGAGCAAAGTATGCATGCTACTGTCACAAAGGTAGGCATTTTCTCTTTGAAAACAATTCAAAACACTCTGCTGTTATATTTTGAATAAGGGTAAAGCAGAAGGTTCTAAAAATAGTCTGCAGGAGTTTCATTACCTTTGAAGCACAAAGCAAAACCTACAAACTGGCAGGTTCATCATCATTGGAGAAAGATAGTGAAAGCAGATACTCAAAGAAGTAAAAAGAGATCATGGCATATGGAAAAGGCTCTAAATAAACTGCTTTTCAAAAAAAAGGTGAAATAAATAAGAATTCAGGTTTTGTGCTGACCCCCTTCACAGAAGAAACTAAAGGGCAGCTTTCCCTTGTTCAGTTTTCAAAACTACAATACCATCCCTATTTTGTCTCCTTAAAAAAAAAACGAAAGCTGGATCAGTTTGGCAATCTGGAGATAAGTTGATAGTTTTGGGTTGGATGGCCTTTTGTAACATAGGGTTTGCACCTGCACTGACCAATAAAGTTTATCCACAGTCAGAAGGGAGCATCAGTTGGAGACATGCAGCTACAGGCACAAGGTAACTTTGAGCCATTCTCCTTCTAAGCAAGCAGAAGAAATCACCTCTCAAACGTATAAGCACAGTGAGCAGATTTTGACTTTTTGGATATATGTGGCTAAAAACAAATAGGTTGATACCTATTAAGTGTTGTAAGGCATGAAAAGACATTTGACAACCTTGTTTCAAAAAATGGGTCCCTCATGACATTTTAGACCCTCACAAGGCAAAACCAAGGGTTTTCATGTTTTATGATTATAAAGGACAAAGGGGCCTTGCAAAGCCCACTTTGAATCTTCCAAAACACTCACGGAGTTCCTCACTACCCTCGAGACCAGAGAAAGGAAGTTCTTTGCAAAATTCACCAAGTTTTTGGGTTCAGTGATTGCGCGGCGCGCCTGTAAGTTTGCGCAGCGCGCTCAGACGCGTATTTTCCACAGGGCAACAAAGCCGCACGCCTGTAAGTTTGTGCGGCGCACTCAGACGCGTATTTTCCATAGGGCAACGAAGCCGTGCGGCGCGCCTGTAGGCTTGGGTCCTGTCGGCCCGACAGTTGACCCAACAGCCCATGTTGCGCGGCACTTTCTCGTTCAAACGCGCCGCGCTTGTTGTTAGGCCTCCAACACGCCTCCAACCGCCTTCAAAGTGACTCTAACTCGCAAACAAAGATTTGCATCATGTTTTGAGGTACCTTGTCTTGCTCCCCTTTAATTTCAAGTTTGCTAGACGGTGTTTGGGGCAGAAAGAAGTCCGGTTTAAAACAAGATATGTTAAGTGACTGTGTTAAAAAGGGGATAAAGTGTTTTGATTTAAAATCTGAGTTTGGAATATCTAGGATTCACCAGCAGTAAGCATATTCAAATCATGTTTCACTCTTAATGTTTCAAAACCGATGAACTGCCCTCCAAACAGTCAAACATTAGTGAGAAAGCAGTGTAAATCAGTTGGAGGTGTTTTTGTCAAGCTGGTATGAGGAACAGGGAAGTAAAAAAGGCAGTTTTCTATTTTAGGAGGGTTTATTGCTGTTAAAGTCCTACATTTCTCTATGACCACATCAAACTCAAAAATAAACTCTGTCATCTATTACACAGTAAACCTTGGACTATGTTTTACCTTCTTTGGTTGACTGTGTTTATGGTGATGAATTGATTGGTTGAAAAGCCAACCAAAGGGAGCAATGTTTTGATTGAAGAAGATTGTGGTTTTTTGCCTTTGTCTGGAATACAAGGTTATCTTATTACATCAAAACACCCACAGGCAGGGTACTCTTACCACAAACACAAGAAAGTCCTTTTGACTGTGTTTGTCTTTGTTGACTGTGTATTTCATTATGAACATTGGCTGATCAATATACAAAGGCAAGAAAAGGCATTGTTTTGAAGGGACACGGTCTTATATCAAAGGAGGGCATTTCACACTACACTCAAAACCATTGTTGCCTTATCAAACGGTGAGTTGACAGGCTGAGACAGCGTTTGGCTTGAAGAAGACATTTCAAAAACTTTGAAGTAATTTGGTGTTTCAAAAACACATCTAGGTCAAGATGCCTCCTAGGCAAGATAGCAGAAGTGGGTTACATAAGAGGTATGAGCCAATTTCTACCGAGGAAGTCAATGCACACCCACCTATCCTTTTCAATAAGTCAAAAGTTTCTCGCCTTTAACACATTTGTGCGCCTTGAGGTTCAAAGACAAACATTTTCAAGTGGCAGGCATTGATTTCAAGTTCTCCTCGAGATCCATATCCAAGGCTACTAAAATCCCATACATTGGCGAAAAATGGTTCAAGCAAGCCTATCAAGACTTGGATGACTACAAACCCTTCCTCAAGCCCGAGCACAGAGAAGCATGCCCTGCTATTTTCCCTTTCTCTTATCTTCTAGCCAGCTATGCTCCCCTTATGAAGATCATAATGAAGTAATTCACTTGTGAAGGGAGATTCTCCCGGGTTTATGCATACCACATCCGACTGTTGATGCACTTCACAAGAACCAAGCAGCTCAATCTTCCTTTCTTTTTGTGCAAAAGCATTGAGAAAATGGCCTCCTCGGTCCAGAAGAAGCCTCCATCACAACAAATAGCCTCTCTATTCCATCACTCCCTCATTAAAATCATCATCCTTCACCAGCTTGAGAAGAAAGAGGTTTCCTGGGATGTTTTCATCAGTCACCCAGATTTCTCCACTGTCCCTCTAGTCCATACATCTCCCACATCTCCTACTCATCGCCCCTCGTCTTCCTCTAGCAAACCTACTCCTAGAAAGCTCAGATTCACTACAGGACAGGCAATAGAGCATGGAGAAGGAGAGGGAAGTGGCCAGCAAAGGGAGGAAGAACATGAGCATGAAGAAAAAGATGAGGAACAGCAGGAAGAAAGTGATGGAGGGCAGCAGCATGACAGTAGTGAAGGTGAGCAGCAGCAAGAGCAAGAGGAGGAGAGTGCTGGACAGCAGCAACTCAGTGATGATGAACAACAGGAACAAGAGGAAGGGCAGCATTTTGAGCAGCAGCTTGGACAACAAAGTGAGCATGAAATTAAAGCACAGCAGCAGCATGATATTGATGATCAAGGGCAGCAGTTTGAGCAGCAAGTTGAACAACAGAATGAGCAGGAGTTTGAGGCAGAACAGCAGCAAGACATTGAGGAGCAGGGGCAGCCTAAAGAAGATACACAGCAGCCTCCTCAAGATACACAGCAGCCTCAAGAAGAAAAACAAATTCCAGGGGATGACAAGCAAGATGACAAAGGAAAAGGAATCATGCTTTCCTCTCCTGAAAAGGCAAAGGCCAAGCCCAAGACAGCAAGAAAGAGGGTGTCCAAGGTTGTCACTCCAAAAGTGACAAGAGCTCCCCGTAGCAAAAGAAAGTTGCCAAAGAAGCCTATCATTGATTTGCCTAGGAGGAAAAGCGCAAGGATAGCCTTCCAAGGCAAAGGGAAGGGCAAGGTAGGAGAAGGTCATGAGCATGAGAGTGCATTAGGTGCCATCCAAATTCCAAGTGATGACAGTGATAATGAGGCACGCATTCTAGAAAACCTTTTGATCCAAAGAGAAAGAGAAATTGATGCATTACAAGGTGAGCTTCATAGGGCAAGGAATTTCAATCATTTTCTAGAAGTCCAAAACAGGCAAATGAGTGTCCATATGGCTATCCATGAGACAATGGCGACTAAGTACAAGAAAGAGGCCTCCAAAGCCCAAGTAAGGATAGATGAGCTCATAGGTGATTTTGATAAAAGTGAAGAAGAAGACCAGCCTAGGCGAAAAAGGCCTAGAACCATAGGGCTTAAAAGAGCCCTTGAGAAACAAAAAGAGGAGGAAAATGCCCTTTTCCAATCCACTCCCCTCACTGCATTGCTTGAGCAAGAGATTGAAAACAATAAGGAGGCATGGCTTGAAAGAGCCAATGAACATTTGGAGGGAAAGTTGGAAAAGGCAAACAGGGATTTAGAGCTGCAAAGGAGGATGACGAAGCATTATCAAAAGCTAAATCAGTTTGCTCGTCGCAAGTTAAAAGTTGCCCAAGAGAAACTAAAGGAGGCTAAAGGGAAGCGCCCAGCACGGAAAGTGAAGAAAGACACATCAAGACTTCATATTTTGGCTTCCGCTTCAGAACATGTTGCTAGGGACCCTTGAGGGTCATACTCACCGATTTTGGGCGCATTTTGACACATTTTGGTTTTTTGGCATTTTTGAGTTTTTTGTCAAAACTCATGAAATTCGCCATTTCATTTTGGGGATTCGTCAAAGGAGGAAAATGGTATCATTGGATGCCATAATTTCAGGAGCACACCCTCAGCGATTTTCAGGACATTTGGAGATCATTTGCCCCCTCAAAATGACGAAAAATGCTCGCTTTTTGCACACTCTGCCCGGTCTATCGGCAGACTGTAATTTTTTGGTTTTTTACACACAGGTGCAGTTTTGGAGGACTTCCAGGCATCAGATTGGGAAAATTTCAGTTGTTCCAGAAAGTAAACACTCAGAGCTTTCCAACGAGCTGTCATGAGCCTTGTTTCGACATCAGGAAGGCTGCCAAATGTTGCCGGCAAGTCAGGGGACCTTTTACTGATATAAATTTTGAGTATTTTTGTAATTTTTGAACCTTCAAAAATTGCTTTTTCCAAATGTGCGTTTAGCTATTTTTGCACATGAAAAATGATGCAAAGTCAATTATTTTTCCTTTTTTAGCATTTTCTAGATATTTTATGAGATATTTTTGTGCCTTGGGCTTTGCAAAGCCTCAAGGACAAGATTAGATATTTTGATTAGGCCAATAGGATGGCAAGTTGAACCATGAGGTTTTCCTCACTTGAGCCTATATATTCCAAAGGTTTTCATTGTAAAACAAGGCTGAACTTGAGAAGAGAAGCAATATATGGTCATATAAGCTTTGGAAGAAATACTTGTCTTATGCTTTTGGATTGCCTCTTGGATGCTCTTAGATGAATGAAGAAGGATTGTTGTTGGATTCCATGACTTGGTAGAATGGTATAGTGTCTCTTGCTTTGTTGTTGTCTTCTAGTTTTCATTCATGAATACATGTTTCTTGCTTGCTATAGATTAGTAGAGAGCAAATTTGAGATATGCCCTTGGAGACACCTCAAATTTCTTGTTTCTTCATAGCTTTCATGTTTTCCTCTTCCTTAGTTACATTAAAGAATTCTTAACTGCTCTTTAATAACTTGAGGATATTGTTGCTTGTTTCATTCATAGTTCTATGCATGCTAAGTATGATTTACGGTACGCCCTGCTTACCTATGGCTAGTTATAGTTCCATCCATGAAATTTATCTTTGACTGATTAGATTATCATTTTGTTGAACCAAGGAGGCCTAGTTTCGATCTAGCCCTTTGCCTAAAACTATGCAAATCTTGTTGTTCAAAGTGCCCAATAACTTGAAGTACTATGTTTAGGCGTTCTGGCATAGTAAGTGGAGTTGTTTGTCTTTATTAAGTGTTTTCCCCAAAGTCTGATAGCCATTTCCCAAAGTTAGAGGGTCATATACTTCTATGCATGGCTTGAATGTTTATTTCTATGTATTGATTAGCTTATGGTTACATTTTGCATGATTAATGGTTTTCCCTACCATGTTTATGTTATCTATTGAACTAGTTATGCTTGAAACTCTTTGTTGTTCACAAACTTGATGTCCATTTACTCCATTTTTCCCAAAGATCCTTTCTACCTTGAATCAAATCAGCCCTTCAACAGCCTTGTATCGTCATCTAATAGCTTTCTTGACCTTTTGACCCCATAGCCCAGTTAATCTAACATCTTGTTATCTATTTTATATCTTTGATCAGTTTCATCCCTCACAACTTAAAAAAAACCAAAAAACTTACTTCATAACTAGCCTAAAATCAGAACACAATAAGCGAACAAACAGATATCCCTTACACATATAGAGAGAGCCCTATCTGAGTCCAGGAAGGCTAGGTCCTTGGGCTCCAAAGCTTGGTTTGATGTTACACTGTCATTTGGCTTGCCAATCAGCCAAATCACGGGACCCTAACATAATGGCGATCACGGTGGGACTCTGAGTATTAAACAAACTTAGATTCCCTAGACCTTAAGAGACCTTTAAGAATACTATCTGACTGACTTATCCCACCGCTCACTAACATAATGGCGATCACGGTGGGACTTTGAGTCAAAACATCCTAGGTATCCCTTAGGAACTCTCAAAATCTCAGTCAAACTTAAAAGAGTAGAATCTGGTTGTCTCACCATCCTAGCAAAATGATGAGTCAGTTATAGGAAACTCTTCCAAACCTCAGGACTACATAAAACTAAAAAAAACCCCAAAACACTCCCTTAGATTGGTTTTTGTCAATATTGGTGGTGGACCATACCCATACATCTCAAACAACCAAGTTCCACCTGGCGACTCCACTATCCTCCAGTAGGCCTTACTATTTTACCGAAACTCTAGGTTACTATCAGATCAACCTATCCCATCGCTCACTAACATAGCGGGAGATGGTGGGACATTGAGTACATGACAGTCTAGCAAACTCTTATAAACTCTTTGGTCCTTTAGATACTTAAACAAGCAAGCAGTCCATAAAATCTTTTTGAGTAAACTCTTTTTGTTCTCGCCACCCTAGAAAAGTATCGAAACAAGTTTAGAATACTTTAGACAAACCATAGGCTGCACATAAGAACTCAGAAAAATCTTAAAAACATTTCCAGATTAGTTACTGGTGGTGGACCATAGCTATATCTTCACAAAAACAACCAAGTTCCACCTGGCGACTCCACTAATCCATCCCTTTTATTTTTGACCATCCTTCACCTTAGTAGAACTTTAGAGAGGCCATCCATCCAAAACATTCACCAATATCAACCTCTCTAAACTCTAGATCCGAAATCTGGCTTCACGAAGAATCAACACCAGATCCCATCCAGACCCAAATCCCCCTATCATAGTAGATGACCCAGAGAAGACTCTGTGGCAAGTTTCTGAAACTGACAATCTAGCTACCGATAAGTCCATCCGTAAAACAAGATCAGTACCTGAACATCTTACTACCTTGCCAGATTCCTCTTTTGATTTAGAATCAGCAAGAACTCTTTTCAGAAGCAAGTCACATAGTAAGATAAAATTTGAAAATCTTGAACCCCTAGACCCACCATAGAGTCCTAGTAGAGAAGCCTCACCTTCCACACCCCCCGACTCTCAGCTTCTCCATCACTTTGGCTCATACCATCCCAGATCTGCTCAAAACCAGGTCATCAGTCCAAGTACTTCCGCCACACCTATCCGAACCACTACTGTTCAAACCACCTCAGCCCATCCCACAAGCCCTCATCTTGTACATCATCCATTAGCTCCCGCCATGGCAGCCTGGTATGCACCTTTGGTGTTGCCACTACCTTTGGATCCTATCCCAAATAAATATCAAGACAAAATCCCACACTTTACCAGAGAAGACACTGCCACAGCTCAACAGCATATAAGTAGGATTAGCGATGCTTTTGAATACCTGGAAGTACAAGACGAGACCGTCAGAATGAGAATATTCGCCCAAAGCCTGGGTGGAGAACCCAAAACATGGTTCAAAAGCTTGCCTCCAAACAACATCCACAACATCCCAGAACTATGTCAAGTCTTCAAAAATAGGTGGGAAGTCCGAAAGAACCCTATTCAAATCCTATCAGAATATAACAACCTAAAACGGGAAAATGGGGAAAGTGTCCAGGCATACTGCACTAGGTTCAACAGTGTGTATAACGCCCTCCCACCTCACTTCAAACCCCCACTTAGTTTAGCCTTGGCGAAATTCCCCGAGGGTTTTGATCCAGACATGACATATCATCTAAGAGACAAAGATCCCCCTACCCTAAAGGAAATGCAACAAGTAGCCATAAAAGCAGAAGCAAACTTAGCAAAAAAAAGAGCTAGGACTAGATCAGAAAGAAAAGTCACATATAGAGATGAGGTCTCCACTTCATCTCCTTCCCTAGATCCTAGAATAGATGACTTAGTCAAGACCATGGCCAAAATGTGGGAAAGGATAAATGAAAAGGCCCCTGTTAGGGACAATCAGCCAAACCCTCCAAACAGAAACCGGAACCAAAATATTAGGAGGGAGCAGCCTCAAAACAGACCAAGGGAAAATGACCAACAAATTAGGCCACCATTTAATGAAAATTATGTGGAAGAAGATGATAGGGATACAGAACCCATTGATGAAAGTCATTTGAACCTCATAGGATCTGATAATGAGAGTGAGGTGTATCTCACAGAAGAAGAACAATCATTCTTCTCTCTGAATCAGGATGAAACCAACTATGAAGATCCCGAGGATCCTGTCATAGATTTCCAAAATGCCATAATAGAAGCTCACAGGCAGTATGACCTTAGAAGCAGGAAAAATCAAGACAACTCCAAGAAAGGTAGCTTAGACACTGCTAAAACCCCTTATACCATCCTTAAGAAAGCAGTCAACAGCAATAAAATCATAGTCGGGAAAAATTAACAAAACAAAGATAGAGTTACCCAAACTAACCCTGATTCAGATACTCCTAGTACTTCCACAAAAATTCCCGAGGTGGCTATGGTAAACAAAATCCCTAAATAGACCCAGAAAACTCAGAACATAGAGAAGGTCATGGTTGAAAAAGCTAAAACAAACATATCTAAACTACAGCTACCTTTTAGTTTTGAGGGCGAGATCGCCAAGATAAAGATCACCATGCCTCTTACCGAGCTTATCACCCAAAACTCTTACAAGTCCCAAGTGTTGAAAGTCTTGAATATGGGAAGTGATGCCAACACCCTTAATCTAGCTGATGACACCCCTGAAGTGTTGTTTGGTCCAAAAGTAGAAGGGAAATTCCAAGAGGGAACCACTCTTCCCTTTTACATCAGTTTAAATATCCACGACCAAATCCTTCACAATGCCATGCTAGACTCTGGCGCCTCGCATAATCTTATGCCAAAAGTTGTAATGGAGAGACTAGGCTTGGAAATCACAAGACCATACAAAGACTTGTATTCATTTGATTCGAGTAGAGTCAAGTGCCTAGGTTTGATCAAAGACCTGTGTTTCAGTCTGGCCCAAATACCTGCGAAACATCTAATCATGGACATAGTAGTGGCAGACATTCCCCCCAAGTACGGAATGCTTCTATCCAGATCTTTGGGAGCCAACCTCCAAGGGAACATTCAACTGGATATGTATTTCGCCACCATTCCTGTGTTTGACCAAACAAGAATAATCTATCAAGAGTCACACATGAAATACATGATCAGTAGCCAAGAGAGACCAGATAAAATTCCAATGTATTCCGTGCATTCCGACCTGAACTCTTTTATTCTCTATACTGATGAGGACATTGAAGAACAATCAGAAGAAACTAAGGCAAACTTAGACCCACCACATCAGCTGCCCCTAGTTCTCTATGATGAACTAGATACTCAAAACTACCATGATCATAGGCAGCTGTGTCTTGAGGAAAGTAGGTATGTTCCTTCTGAAATAGGAATTGAGCAAGAAGCACAAACCCTCATGTACTATCAAGAGAATTGCTCAAACCTCAGTCAAACATCAGCAGTGACCTTCGGAAACTTTTTTAGGGTAAAGGCATTAGAAGACTTACACATCACAAACCTGTTTGAATCTCAGGAGCAGGGAAGTTTAATGTTTCTAACATACCTCAAAGACTTACCACCACATGACTATTCCACTGCAAATGAAACTTTGACCGTAGCCATAACAGCTCAAAATCCAGAAAAAATGCCTGATAAACTTCTTAATAGCAGAGATGACAGCTGCAGTCCAAACATACCTGAGTTACTTGAATTGGCTCATATTCTGTCTTTTCACCAAAAACTTAGAAATGCTAGAATTAGAAATCTCATGCAGAATACCATTTCATACAGGGGAAACAGAGGAAGACACTGTGCCACTAACATTCCTTCAAAAAATAACTTCGACAAGAGAAAATATAACAATATGAACCAATCAGTAATAATCAAAGATAAAATAACTGGTCATAGGGTCTGTTTCGATTCTAGAAAAACTAATGCACATCCCTATAATAGAAATTTTGTCCTTTCTACCCAAGATCATTGTATACCAATGAAATGTGCTTTTAATAATATGTTTTTGTAAGATGATGTTTCAGGTTATAGTCAAAAGATTCCCTTGCAAAGTAGACATCTTGAAGACTTTTTTCAATATGCTGGAGGTAGTTCTAGTTTCAGACTCAGAATTGCAAAACCACCTGATATCAAAAATATGCTCATAAAAGCCATGTTTCCAGTCCTGAATTTCTGCATTTTTGCATACCTTGACGATGTCATTATTTATTTCAAAAATGACCAAGAGTATATGCATTACTTAAGGAAGATGTACAATAAAGAAAGGAGTGGAAATTAGATATACAAAGAAGTACAGCGGGAAGATACTGGTTTGTTCAGGGATTCTTGCATGAATCCCTATGTCATGTTAGAAAGAGAAAACTTTCCAAATTTCTCTTTTCAGGAGTTGAGTGGGCCGAGAGTGATAGGAGATCCTTACAAGGATAAGATGCTTAAATTTCGCCATTTCCAAGATTTTTGAGTTTGAAACACTTTCATTCATTGTATATACCACTGTTTGAAAAATAGATAAACAGAAAAGTCAAAAACAGTAAAAGATAGAAAAGAGGGCGGTTGAAAAATAGGAAAAGGCCCCATGTTCCAAAAAATAGTCCTTCTGAAAGCGCGCAAGTCTAAATGCCGCTACTAGTACTCAAGTGTCTTGTTCAGCTATCTAGCCTAATCATAGCTGAACATGTTTAAATTTAATTGCTGATAAGTTAGTGAGTGAAAAAGATGGTCAACATTGTGTAAGATTGACTTATCAAAGAGAGTAGATTAGGAAAAGATACTGGTTCCACACGCCCAAAACAGAACCAAAGAGGGAAGCGGGGATGAAAAACAAATTGTGCATCTTAGCCCTGTTTTTTTCCTAGTTTCCATTTTTATGCAAAATAATATTTGTGTGCAGCTTGTCTTTTATGCTGCAAATACATGACAAATCAGATCGTCTAACCTTGATTTGATCATCTTTTCAATTTCATGTTTTAGATTAGAGAATAAATCCTGTCAAACAGCTTAATCTTGACAGTTGATCTAGTTTAGGTAGAGTAATGAAGGAGTTCATCAGTTTAATCTGAACTCCCGGCAGATATAAGTGGAGAGTTAGATAGGTTCATTTTGCAAAGAAAATAAGGATTACTAAAAGGTCGCAGTTCAAAATGCGCCATAAAAAAAAGAAGGAAAAAATGTTAGAGAAAGATAAGCAAAGTAGGTAGGTAAATATCATTGATGCTAATCATGTTTGCCGTCGTAAATAGCATCAAAGAAGATGGAAATTTGTGCCAATGGTAAAAGGCAACGGTCTATGGCTTGATTCTAAATTTGACACCTCCCTGCAAAGGAGCCGCTCCCCCAAATGGAGCCATCATAGTCATCAGTATTTTTCACTTGTTAGTGATGACTAGTTCTGACAGCCAAGTCTTCTAGCAGCTGATCCAAAAATTTGTCATATTTGCCAGCTGGGAAAACACCCATAAAAATTTTTCGCCCTCCTACTTTTCAGTCCACCCATGACGAGATGAAACCTCATTATCAAATCCTACCTTGCCTCAGCCATACTAGTCCGCCCAACAGCTCTGAAAGGACAATCCAAATCTATTCAAAAAGTCTTCCCTAAGTTAGGAAGTGGCGCTTTAAGACATTTCACCCTTGGAAAACTATTCAAGAGCCAAAAAACCTCCATCTGCTATAGACCAGTCATAACATACCTCCCACTCTGCTAATAAAGTTGGTCACAGCCCTAAGTCGCGCCACTTATACACCCTTAAGTCTCAGCAATACATAGACCATAATCTCAAGCTGATTTTAGGTGTTTTACAGTGTTTGATGGATCTTACAAAGACATAAACATATCAGTATCTCAGAAGAAAATTCTTGACTCCACATGAGAAGAACAGTTGCTTCTCAATGTGATCTTGAGCCTGAGATTCAGCTACAGGGAAAAGAGTTTCTCATCAAGCTCTTGCAACCTCATTCAAGGCCTGAAAGGACAGTAGAAGAAAAAACAACACTGCATGGTCGTTAACATCACATGGGTAAGAACCTCCATCTATAAGCAAAGAGGGCTGGTATGGCCAAAGGTTGACGGATCTGCAACCAACTCGTAAGACGATTTATTTTTGAACAAGGAGATGTAAAGGATCAGGGTTTTTCTAAGGAAAAGTAATGAGCGATAGCAGAAGTAAGAGCAGATGTCCTTCATGCTTTGTTTGCCTCGCCATCATTACTGTTGTGAAAGAAACCCTTATCAATATGTTCATCAGTGTGCCAATCATCCACCAAGATGGTATATGACAAAAACATCTGATATTTCCTATGAAGGGCCTCCTTCTTTCATTAGCAAGTGGGCTAGGGCGTTGATTATTTCTAAGTTTTCACCTCACCAGATAAAGTACAAATAATAAGGATAGTTGAAACAGTAGGAAGTATCATGAGACAAAAAGGAAAGCAGGGGTAACACTGCAATCCAATGGGTCAAGCTTATCTCTTAACAAGGTTTCTGTCAAAAGACAGTCTGCAGCTCCAACAAAACAAAATTTGAAGAGTGGTTGACGAGGTGAGTCATTGCACAGGCGAAAGAACTAATGATGACTATGTTTTAAAGGATACTGATCTCTCTACTCATAAAAGGGTGTCTTTCAAATAGGCTTATCATAGTTGACAAGGGAAATCTGAGCTCATTTCCCCCAAGAAGCAACACAGCTAGACACAGTGGTTCATAACATACAAAAGGGACTTTGGCATACTTTCAGATTCTGGAGAGTATTTCAAAATAGATATAGGCATGTTCATTATAAAAATGTCAATGGTACCATATCAGTGCAATTTAAGTAAAAAGAGAGGTGTTAGAGAAATCCCCTTTTCAACCGAGGATGATAAAGCATGTGTGAATGCAAATCGTACTTTTAAATTTATAAGTCAAGTTAGTTTACGTTGACATCATTAACTCCAAAGAATTAAGAGAAAAGCAAGTATGCTACCTGGCTACAAAGGTAGGCATTTTCTCTTTGAAAACAAAAGTCAAAACACTCGCTGTTACATGTTGAATAGAGGAAAAGCAGTAGGTTCAAAAAGTCTGCAGGAGTTTCATTACCTTTGAATCACAAGGCAAAACCTATAAACTGATAGTTTCATCATCATTGGAGAAAGATGGTGAAGGCAGATAGTCAAGAGAGTAAAAGAAGTCATGGCATGTGGCAAAGGCTCTGAATAGGCTGCTCTTCAGAAAGGGGGTGAAATTAATAAGAATTGTGTTTTGTGTCGACCCTTCACGCGTAAGAAACTAAAGGGCGCCTTTCCTTGTTCGGTTTTCAAAACAACAATACCATCCCATCCATCCCATTTTGTCTCCTTAAAAAAACGAAAGCCCATCCGCCCAGCAACTGGAGATAAGTTGATATTTTTGGGTTGATGGCCTTCTCAGAACATAGGTTTTATAATTCCCGTGACCAATAAAGTTTATCCACAAATAAGGGGAGCATCGTTTGAGACATGCAAACATGCATAAGGTAACTGAGCCTATTCTCCTTCTAAGAAGCAGAAGAAATCACCTCTCAAACATATAAGCACAGTATGCAGTTTTTGACTTTTGGATATACGTGGCTAAGAACAAATAGGTTGATACCTATTAGTGTTGGAAGGCATGAAAAGACATTTCACAACCTTGTTTCAAATAATGGGTCCCTCATGACATTTTAGACCCTCACAAAGCGAAACCAAGGGTTTTCATGTTTATGATTATAAAGGACAAAGGGGCCATTCTGCAAAGCCCACTTTGAATCTTCTGGAACACTCACAGAAGTTCCTCGCCGCCTAACTGCAGAGTGTGTTGTTGGCAAAATTCACCAAGTTTTTGGGTTCGTTGATTGCACTGCCGCTACTGTAAGTTTGTGCGGCGCACTCAGACGCGTATTTTCCATAGGGCAACGAAGCCGTGCGGCGCGCCTGTAGGCTTGGGTCCTGTCGGCCCGACAGTTGACCCAACAGCCCATGTTGCGCGGCACTTTCTCGTTCAAACGCGCCGCGCTTGTTGTTAGGCCTCCAACACGCCTCCAACCGCCTTCAAAGTGACTCTAACTCGCAAACAAAGATTTGCATCATGTTTTGAGGTACCTTGTCTTGCTCCCCTTTAATTTCAAGTTTGCTAGACGGTGTTTGGGGCAGAAAGAAGTCCGGTTTAAAACAAGATATGTTAAGTGACTGTGTTAAAAAGGGGATAAAGTGTTTTGATTTAAAATCTGAGTTTGGAATATCTAGGATTCACCAGCAGTAAGCATATTCAAATCATGTTTCACTCTTAATGTTTCAAAACCGATGAACTGCCCTCCAAACAGTCAAACATTAGTGAGAAAGCAGTGTAAATCAGTTGGAGGTGTTTTTGTCAAGCTGGTATGAGGAACAGGGAAGTAAAAAAGGCAGTTTTCTATTTTAGGAGGGTTTATTGCTGTTAAAGTCCTACATTTCTCTATGACCACATCAAAAGCAAAAATAAAATCTGTCACCTATTACCCAGTAAACCTTGGACTGTGTTTTACCTTCTTTGGTTGACTATGTTTATGGTGGTGAATTGATTGGTTGAAAAGCGTACCAAAAGGGAGCAGTGTTTTGATTGAAGAAAATTGTGGTTTTTTGTCTTTGTCTGAATACAAGGCTGTCTCATTACCTCAAAACACCAACTGGCAGGATACTCTTATCACAAACACAAGAAAGTCCTTTTGACTGTGTTTGTCTTTGTTGACTGTGTATTTCATTGTGAACATTGGCTGATTAATATACAAAGGCAAGAAAAGGCATTGTTTTGAAGGGACAGGGTCTTATATCAAAGGAGGGCATTTCACACTATACTCAAAACCATTGTTGCCTTATCAAACAGTGAAGTGACAGGTTGAGACAAAGTTTGGTTTAAAGAAGGCATTTCAAAAACCTTGTTAGGTCCCTATATACTAGTATAGTCCCTTATTGTTGTTAGTGTAACCCCCTTATTGTTATTATTGTACCCTTGTAACCCCCATATTGTTATTATTGTGCCCTTAAATTATTATTGTTAGGTCGGCTAGGATTACATTGTGGCCCACTAGGATTACATTATGGCCTCATGGACTCCTATATATAGAAAGGAGGTTTTGTGAATTGTATCATCCAAGAATTGTTCATTTATGTAATGTATTGGAGGTTGCCCCCTCGAAGTGGCTCATTTCTAAGGCGTTTATATCTCTTTTCTTCTCTTTTTGGGTTGGTTACACAACATTTGGTATCAGAGCTTTGGGATTCTAGGGTTTCGCTGCTCCAAACAGGTCATCGTGGCATTTTCGCTATAACTTTTTTTCTACGAAGCTTCAGAAGCTGAAATTTTTAGGGTGCGAATTTGAAATCTTGAGGAAGTTTTTATAAAAATTTCAGAGCTTGGTTCGCAATATTTTCGGAGATATGATCTGTGGAATTTAGGTATTTTTTCAGGCTCCTAAACAGGTCATCGTGGAATTTGCGCTATAAAAAATTTTCTACGAAGGTTCAGAATCTGAAATTCATATGGTGCGAAGCTGAAATCCTGAAGAAAGTCGTCAAAAAATCTCAGAGCTTGGTTCACAATATTTTTGGAGATATAATCTGTGGAAGGTAGTGCTTTTTCAGGCTCCTGAATTTCATCTCAAAGAGGTGATCGTGGGAAAAGTTCAATAACTCTCTCTCTGGGCATCGGATTGGAGTGCCGTGAAAAGTGTTTGCAAGTGCACAGACTGTAGTTTCTTGGCTATCAATTTCAGAGACAAAGGATGAAACAGTGACACGTGGCTAGTCGTACAAGTTCGCTCTACTGAACCAGTCCATAATTAGGTCATTGTGGGAGATTGGACACAACTTTGTCTTGGAGAATCCAAATCAGGTCAGACCTGTGGCATTCAAAAGAGAATTTAGAGGGATACTTAAATTCTGAATTTCAGATATTTAAGAGCTGCAATCACAGAGATAATACAATTTCAATATCGAGCTCCTCAAAGCAAGTAAAAGGTGTGTATTTTTTTTTCGAATTGCATAAGTCTTGTTTGAAGAATCAAGTTGAATTGATTGCAAGGGCCTATTGTAGAATAGATATCAATATTGGAGTCTAAAATGGCCCCTAAAAAGAATTCAACACCCATTAAGCCTTTATAAGGCTCTACTATGACTCATGAAGACGAAGAATGACAACATGACATATCAAAATTACAAGAGCAAGTGCAACAAATTTCGCTCTCGCAAAGAACAACAAAAAATGAAATGGAAGTTTTGAAGAAGGGCGTGGAAACTAAGATGGATGGTTTGAAGAAAGGCATGGAAGCTAAGATTAATGGTTTGGAAGCTAATATGGATGGCATGGAAGTGGGCATGGAAGCTAAGATGGATGACATGGAAGCTAAGATTGATGAAAAAATGAAAGACAACATGGAAAACATGAAGAAAGATCTAAAAGTAGACATCGAAAGTTTGGGAAATTTGATACAAGAAATGTTTCTTAATGGTGAAAAGATAGTAGAGGAAACTCATGATGAGAACAAAATAAATGTTAATCGTGATTTCATAACCTCTAATGTTGGCGGGAAGAACCACCATATTCCAAAAATGGATATGAGGAAGTTTGATGGAAAGGATCCTGTAACATGGATACTACGGATGGAGCAATATTTTGATCTCCATAATGTGCAAAACACACAAAAGGTACGCATTGCAACTTTACATTTAGAACAAAATACATTTGTATGGTATCGATGGCTTTGCTCCGTAAAAAAATTGTCACTTGGTCAATTTTTACGGAGGAAATGATAGCACATTATGAGGATACAAAGAGCAACACCTTCTTTAGCCAATTGATAAATCTCAAACAAAAGGGTTTAGTGGGGCAGCACATTGAGGACTTCCAAAAATTGAATATAAGGGTAACTGATATTCCAGAGGAACACAGGATCGATCTCTTCATAGTCACTTTAAAGGATAACATCCAACATGAAGTTCGTGTTTTGGAACCGGATTCATTGGAGAAGGCATTCAGGTTGGCAAGAAAAGTTGAATGTAAAATAATGGCGGCAAGGAAGCCTACCACTCAATTCTATAAAGAAGGAAGTGTTGCTATGCCTAGATTTCCACAACCTACAAGGTTGACACCACAACAATTGGAAGAAAAAAGAGCAAAAGGGCTTTGCTACGGTTGTGATAGAAAATACACTAAAGGTCATAAGTGTGCTGAGAAGAAATTATTTTACATAGATTGTGAAGAGGAAGAAGAAAATGAACAAGAAGAGGATATACACCAGGAACCAGCCCTAGAAGAGGAAGAAATGAATTCGACCATATCGTGTAATGCACTGGCAGGAATTACCACTCCTCAAACTCTCAAGATAGAAGGAAAAATCAAGAAGAAAAAGGTAATAGTGTTGATTGATTCGGGTAGCACCCATAATTTTATTCATTGTAAGGTAGCCAAGGAATTAAATTGTTTCCTATACCCAGCACCAGAATGTCAAGTGATGGTTGCAAATGGAGGAACTATAAATTGCTCTGGAAAATGCCATAATATTAAGCTAATCATGGGGGAATATGTATTGACTAGTCCAATGCTTTCCATTCCTATGGGAGGTGCTGATGTTGTACTAGGAGTACAATGGTTACAATCTTTGGGGACGGTAGCTTTTAATTTTCAAGAACTTTTCTTGAAAATTTTTTTAGAAGGAAAGGAAGTCGAATTACGGGGTATTGAAGGGAAGCCATGAAGGATAATAAGCTCTAATGTCATGACAAAGCTTCTAAAGAAAGAACAACGAGGCGTAATTGCACAATTATGCTCACTAGAAGTTCCGACATCAAAATCATCTATTTCTGCGGATCTCCAACAAGTCTTGGACAATCATTCCAAGGTGTTTGAAACTCCCAAAGGACTCCCACCTATTCGTGATCATGATCATGCTATTCATTTGATTCAAGGAAGTGTTCCTCCAAACATCAGGCCTTATAGATATCCTTACTTCCAAAAGAGCGAAATTGAACGTATGATTGCAGAAATGTTAGAGGCGGGTATAATTCAACCTAGTCAAAGTTCTTTCTCTGCTCCTGTAGTTTTGGTACACAAGAAGGATGGATCATGGCGAATGTGTCCGGATTATAGGGAGCTCAATAAGCTCACCATTAAAGACAAATTTCCCATTCATGTGATTGATGAATTATTGGATGAATTACATGGAGCAATTTATTTTACCAAGTTGGATCTTCGTTCAGGATATCATCAAATTAGAATGAAGACTGAAGATATTCCAAAAACGACATTTCGAACTCATGAGGGTCATTATGAATTTTTGGTCATGCCTTTTGGCCTTACCAATGCACCTTCTACATTTCAAGGGTTGATGAATTCCATTTCCAAACCCTTCCTTAGAAAATTTGTGCTAGTATTTTTTGATGATATACTAATCTACAACAGGTCTTGGAAGGATCATGTTGAACATGTTGACATGGTGCTCAAACTATTGCAGGAGAAACAATTATATGCAAAAAAATCCAAATGTTTCTTTGGAGTACAAGAGGTGGAATATCTGGGTCATATTGTATCTCACGAGGGTGTTAAAGTAGACCCTAACAAAATTAAATCCATTAAGGAATGGAAAGTCCCCACTACCATAAAGAAGTTGCGAGGATTTCTCGGGTTAACGAGGTATTATCGCAAGTTTGTTAAGAATTATGGGAGAATAGCAGCACCTCTAACAACATTATTGAAGAAAGATGCATTTTCATGGACTCCTGAAGCAACTAAGGCCTTTGAACATCTTAAAGAGGCAATGTGCCTAGCACCGGTCTTAGCTACGCCGGACTTCACAAAAACCTTTATTGTGGAATGTGATGCCTCAGGAAATGGAATTGGTGCTGTTTTAATGCAGGAAGGAAGACCCATTGCTTTTGAAAGTCGTCCAATCAAAGGAAAGTATTCACAGAAACCTATTTATGAGAAGGAAATGTTAGCAATACTGCATGCACTAAAGAAATGGAAAACTTACCTAATGGGAAGACACTTCAAGGTAAAAACTGATCATGATAGTCTAAAACACTTTTTGGAACAAAGACTACTGTCATAAGAGCAACAAAAATGGGTCACAAAGATGTTGGGTTATGAGTTTGAAATAATCTACAAAAAAAGGAAAGCTTAATGTTGTTGCAGATGCACTCTCAAGAAAGAATGAAGAGGTGGAAGCATTTCTTTGTGCCATTTCTATTATCCAACCAGATTGGATAACGGAAGCAAGAGATGAATGGAAGAAGGACAAAGATGTATGGACACTCATTCAAAAGTTGCAGCAAGATCCTAGTACATCTGATACATTTAGTTGGAAAAATGATTCCTTATGGTACAAAGATCGCTTATATCTTTGCAAAAATTCCCAACTAAAACAAAATATTCTTTTGGAATTGCACACTTCTCCTTTAGGAGGACACTCAGGATTTTTAAAAACTTACCACAGGGTGAAGAAAGAATTTTTTTGGGATGGCCTTAAATCTGATATTCAAAAGTTTGTGACGAAATGTTTGGTTTGCCAGCAGAATAAAGTTGAGACAATTAAGACCCCGGGACTTCTACAACCTTTATCCATTCCAAGTCAACGTTGGGAGGAGATTTCAATGGATTTTATCACGGGTTTACCTAAGTCCGAAGGAAAGAGTGTCATCATGGTGGTAGTTGATAGACTTACCAAGTATGCACACTTTTGTGCATTATCTCATCCATTTAAAGCAAGTACAGTTGCTACTACATTTATGGATAGAATTCAAAAACTACATGGAAGCCCAAGGGTTATTGTGAGCAACAGAGATCCCATTTTTACTGGAAATTTTTGGATGGAGTTATTTTCTTGCTTGGGTACTCAATTAGCTCATAGCTCATCTTATCATCCTCAATCTGATGGTCAAACTAAGATCGTAAATAAATGTTTGGAAGGATATCTTTGTTGTTTTGTATCTGATAAACAAACACAATGGGTCAAGTGGTTACCTCTTGCTGAATGGTGGTATAACACTTCCTTCCATACTGCAGCAAAAATGACCCCATTTATGGCACTTTATGGATATCATCCACCATCCATCACATCATCTTTAAGGGAAAATTCGAAGGTTCAAGCGGTGGAAGATCACATCGAGCATCAGCAAGAAGTTCTCCAACTCTTAAAGGATAACCTGAATTTGGCACAAAATCGAATGAAACAACAGGCAGATCAACATCGCGGCGAGAGAAGTTTTGATGTAGGAGATTGGGTATTTTTACGGCTACAACCATATAAACAAATGTCCCTCAAGCAAGCTAAGAAGGATAATAAATTATCGCCAAAGTACTATGGTCCTTACAAGGTGTTGCGAAAGATTGGTACTATGGCATACAAATTGGAGCTTCCTGCTTCTTCGCGAGTACATCCAGTTTTCCATGTTTCATGCTTAAAGAAGGTTATAGGTGAAAATCTTCCAGTTCAAACAATATTGCCAGAACTTGATGAGGAAGGAAAAATAATATTGGAACTTGAAGTGGTCATGGAAACAAGAACTCGACAGCTACGGAATCGATCAATTTCAGAGTATCTCATCAAGTGGAAGAACTTACCCACTGAAGATTCTACATGGGAGGATGAGAATTTTATACAGAAGCACCCAAAGCGACTCAAGCGTTGACAACAACACTTTTTTGAGGAGAGGGGCATGTTAGGTCCCTATATTACTAGTATAGTCCCTTATTGTTATTAGTGTAACCCCCTTATTATTATTATTGTACCCTTGTAACCCCATTTTGTTATTATTGTGCCCTTAAATTATTATTGTTAGGTCGGCTAGGATTACATTGTGGCCCACTAGGATTACATTATGGCCTCATGGACTCCTATATATAGAAAGGAGGTTTTGTAAATTGTGTCATCCAAGAATTGTTTATTTATGTAATGTATTGGAGGTTTCCCCCTCGAAGTGGCTCATTTCTAAGGCATTGATATCTCTTTTCTTCTCTTTTTTGGAGTGGTTACACAACAAACCTTTGAAGTAATTTGGTGTTTCAAAGCACATCTAGGTCAAAATTCCTCCTAGGAAAGATAGCAGAAGTGCGTTACACAAGAGGTTTGAACAATATCTACAGGGAAGTCAATGCACACCCATCTTATGCTTTTCAATTTTCATGAGGTGGGGTGTTTGGATTTCTACCAAAGGGTACAATAAGTCAAAAGTTTCTCGCCTTTAACACATTTGTGCGCCTTGAGGTTCAAAGACAAACATTTTCAAGTGGCAGGCATTGATTTCAAGTTCTCCTCGAGATCCATATCCAAGGCTACTAAAATCCCATACATTGGCGAAAAATGGTTCAAGCAAGCCTATCAAGACTTGGATGACTACAAACCCTTCCTCAAGCCCGAGCACAGAGAAGCATGCCCTGCTATTTTCCCTTTCTCTTATCTTCTAGCCAGCTATGCTCCCCTTATGAAGATCATAATGAAGTAATTCACTTGTGAAGGGAGATTCTCCCGGGTTTATGCATACCACATCCGACTGTTGATGCACTTCACAAGAACCAAGCAGCTCAATCTTCCTTTCTTTTTGTGCAAAAGCATTGAGAAAATGGCCTCCTCGGTCCAGAAGAAGCCTCCATCACAACAAATAGCCTCTCTATTCCATCACTCCCTCATTAAAATCATCATCCTTCACCAGCTTGAGAAGAAAGAGGTTTCCTGGGATGTTTTCATCAGTCACCCAGATTTCTCCACTGTCCCTCTAGTCCATACATCTCCCACATCTCCTACTCATCGCCCCTCGTCTTCCTCTAGCAAACCTACTCCTAGAAAGCTCAGATTCACTACAGGACAGGCAATAGAGCATGGAGAAGGAGAGGGAAGTGGCCATATTATAGCAGGTTGAAGGGGGTCATATTATAGCGGAGAGGGAGAATATTCAAAGAAAAAGGGCGAAAACCTTTGGTGGAAGTAAAAATATGTTAAAACAAAATTTGGGGTTTGAGAAATAACCTGGGCCGTCGAATGAGATCGGCTACAGAGATCAACGACTGAGAATGACTTATGAAGTCCCTTGGAGGATGGCGGAGGGCGATGAACCGAGAGTGATATTTAAACTGGGACCGTTGATCTGCAGAGATCAACGGCGAAGAAAAAATGATTGAATGCAGTGTAAATGGGAAGGGTGGATTTAGCTGAGAAAACTGTCAGTTTCGCGCGGCTCTTGATTGGTTTCCAAATTTCTAAAAAAAAAACGCGATACACTCTGCCACCCGCCACGTGTCTATATGAAAACCACTTTCTTCACATAATTTTTTGGCGTTAAACCTCTGGTGCAGAAAAAATGCAAAACTCAATGCCAGCCATCGGATGGATGGGCGCAAATCCAACAGTGTGGATTGCATGCGAAGGAGGGTAAGATGCACGAACGGAAGAGATGATTATGGTAAAAGGCAGATTAGATTTGGATCGTCAGATCTTAGGAATGGGCAGTCAGGATTTATCAACGGGGAAGGGTAGGACCCAAAGGAGTTGGGCCTATCGGGTTTATTCTAGACCGTTGGATGAAAGGAATGAACAGTCCAGATTAAATCTCGGGGTGAATGGAATAAAATATGAGGTGAGGGTCGGGCGGAGTTCGGGTTAATACGGGTCGTTGATCTGCAGAGATCAACGACGAAGATTCGCCAAAGAAGTTACAGAGTGGGATTTTTTAAAAAATAACAAAGGGAAGTAAGGACCGATCTGGACCATCGGATCTTAGTGTATGGACGGCCTAGATACAATCGGAAGATCATGATCGGTGGAGGAGAGAGGAATGGTGCGTAGAAAATTTCTGATGCGATGGAATAAGGACCGTTGATCATAGAGAGATCAATGGTCGAGAATAACTCTGTGGTTTTTGATGTCGGAGGCTGTGGTGGAGAGCGATTCAACATGGACTGTTAGATCTCAGGAGGAGATCAACAGCAGAAAATGAATCGGGCATCGAAAATCGGAGGGAATGAGGTGCAATGCTTAAAATATTTTCCTGATGGGCGATCTGCGATTACGCACCAGTCGTCAGATCAAAAAATGGTAAATCAACGGTGGAAAACACGTCAGGAGTCCACAGACCAAAACTTCATCGCATCGGGGAAAAGGAGTTTAACAAAGAAAATGTGCCCATATGAATGCCCCAATTGCGATAACCACCCAGGGCCTTAGCACTTTGTTCCGGCGCCGGGTTGCATGGTGGGGAAGTGGTTAAGGGGCTTAGCCGAAGGGGGCTAAAGGCCTTAGTTTAAAAAATATTGTTTTTATGATTTTTCAAGGTTTTCAAAGGATTTTGGGGGTTTCAATAAGGTTTAAAAAGGAGTTTTAAACCTGATTAAAGGGGATTTATGAAAGGAAATGGAGAAAAATGAGGAAAAAAGGAGGATTTTTATGGGGAAAAGGGAATAAAAAGGAGGTTAATTTTGAGTGAAAGGAGGGGTATAATGAGGGGAAAAAATGGAGTTTTTCTGCAGTCTTTTCTTCAGGAAAACAATAGATTTTCATAATTGAGAAGGAAAAAGCAGTGAAGATTAACTCAAGGATAAGTCATCTTCATAAGACTTCAAGAACTAACAATTTGGCAATAAAATTGTTTCTTGAGGGCTTTCAAAAAATGATTTAGCCACCATTTGATATGACAAATTTTATAGGTGGCTAGAAGTGGCTCCATGTGAGGATGGTGCCTTCTTGAAGGCATCAAGAAATTTAGAATTGTATTC
Organism: Pinus albicaulis; assembly: GCA_034641835.2. Classification (NCBI taxonomy): domain Eukaryota; kingdom Viridiplantae; phylum Streptophyta; class Pinopsida; order Pinales; family Pinaceae; genus Pinus; species Pinus albicaulis. The sequence goes on along the minus strand of JAXQQM020068004.1, from coordinate 43,944 downwards.
TCTGGGGAGCTGATCAATGCCTCATCCATTGGGCTACAAATTTATTTCACTTGGATGATCTTCTTCTATTCTGATAATGTTGGAAGCCATGAAAAACAATGGAACTCCATCAAACAAGCTTTCTACCTACCCAATCCTACTGATCTAACATTTTTTCTTCTTTCAGAATGCACTTGGATTGGAAAACTCTTTTACAAACATTTTATTCTTTTGAAAGCAAAAAACTAATCTAAGTCTACTTCTTATTTCTCCATGAACTCAGATTAAACAGTTGAGTTCATAAGCCTCTCTACCTAACTACTATCTATTAGGATTAAATTGTCTAACAGATTTTTATTCACTAATTTCTAAAACAGAAATTTAAAAGCATGCAAGTCAAGATTGAACAGTCTAACTTGTTGCTGATCTATGGCATAAAAATGAGTTGCACATAGATCATTATTTGCAGAAAATTAAATCAAAATGGTGAAGGCTTAAGATCTGAAAGTTTTAAGCAAATCCTTCTCTTTTCTTTAGCTCTGTTTTTTAGTTTGTTTGAGCTGTTTTTTATTTGTTATCTGGTTCATGTTTTGGGCTTATTAGAACTAGTTTTCTTCTATATTTGGCTCAAGATCAAAACAGACTAGAGCCATGCATCCTTTTGAATCAACAAGTTCAGATTTTGAGCATGTTTGAACCTTTATTTTCTATCCTAATCTACCTAACTGATAAGTCAAGATTAAACTGTTTGGAAAATCTGATTCACTAAAGTATCAGTAGTAAATTTAAAACTAATTAGTCATGATTAGGTTGTATGACTAACTAGAAGTGTGTTTTTCAGGAGTGGCATTTGAGCTTGCACACTTTCAGATTTTGTTTCTCTTTTTTGGTATGGGGCTGTACCTTTATTGTTTTTACAATCTACCCTCTTTTCTCTTTCTATTGTTTTTGTATTTTTTCATTTTACAACTTTGAATGCAATGATGGATGAAATATTTATAATGAGAAAAATATAAAACGACATCCAAACGTGATAATATCAAGAGAAATAATGTTTGATCATCCTGCCATTGACAAGACCCCCAAAAAGTTCATCTCCATTCAATTCCCGCAAGAAATAGGAATTGTTACCCGCAGTAGAATGAATGAGATAAGGGCCAAGCCATAAGTTATCAAATTTCCCATGCTTGCCCTTGTCTTCTCTCCTTGAGTCCCATTTTAACACTTTGTCAACAACATTGAAATTGCTAGCCTTTGTTCTTCTATCAAAAAGCTTCTTGATGCTCTCTTGCTTTTGTAATGCTCTGTTGTAGACTTCCTCTCTATTTTGCTGAAGATGTATAGTCTGATTAATCTTTCTGATCATGTCATTGTCTTCAAACTGCACTTCTTGAATCAACTTCATAACTGGTACACCAAGGCTGGTTGGAAAATTTGCATCTATTCCATACACAAGCTGGTAGGGTGACATTCCAATAAATTTCTTAAGTGTTAATCTATCAGCCCATAGTGCATGTACTAGCTTTGTGTGCCAAGACTTCTTGTTTTCCTCCAGCAACTTCTTGATTATGTTCATCAAACTCTTGTTTGAGGATTCTACTAGCCCATTACCTTGAGGGTAATAAGAAATAGAATGGCCCAATGTAATCTGATATTTGTGACAGAATTCAACCATCTTCTTGGATCCAAATGTTGCTTCATTATCAGTGATGATCTTCCTAGGACAACCAATTCTAGAGAGGATATGAGTCTCAATGAATTTTATGATGATAGAGTCATTGGCTTGCCTAGAAGGGATGGATTCTATCCATTTGGTAAAGTAGTCTGTTGCAGTGAGAATCCATCTATGTTGGGCAGATGATGGTGGATGTATTTCTCCTATGAATTCAAGTCCCCACTGTTGAAAAGGGGCTTCAACAGTGATCGAATGCAAAGGTAAGGGAGGCAATTTTCTTTTTCCTTCAAAAATTTGGCATTTATGACAGGCAATTATCATCTTGTGTACATCTAGAAAGAGGGTGGGCAAATAGTAACCAGCTCTAAGGATTTTGTTGGTGGTTTTCTTTCAGTAGAGGTGGCCTCCACATTCTCTTTCATGGAACTCGTGCTTAACCTTCTCTGCATCATTCTCAGGCAAACATTTAAGCAATAACTCACTTGCATTTTTCCAATAAAGACATTTATCTATTATGCAGTAGTTTACAGATTTTAACTTTAAAAACCTTGCCTTTGTTTTTGATAACCCAGTAGGTGTATTCAAATTAAGAAAAACATATAGAATATTAGCATACCAAGAGGAATTCATAAAATGGTCTTCAACAATGGGAGTTGACAATTCCTCTTGTTCATCTAAAGCATTTACCATATTTATATCAAGGACTTCAAAATTTGATTCAGCCATTAATATAGCTAGTCCTTGGCCTTTAATGAGTTTAGTGGGCTTGATTTCTAAATCATATTCAAGTATCACAGCTATCCACTTACCTCTCTCACCATCTGGGTCCTGTGTTAGAATGTCTTTCACAACTGAATTTGGGACAAAGGCAATGATGTGGGTGTGAAAAATGTAAACTCTGAATTATTTTAAGGCTTTGACTAAGGCAAAGGCTTGTTTTTCCATAATGTTGTACTTCAGGGGTGCATCTCCCAATGCCTTGCTAAAGAATGAAGTGGGCTTCTCTTGTACTTGTGGATTTTTCTGCAATAGGACAAAAACTATTGTATGTTCCGATGCAAATGAAAAAATGTAAAAATATTTTGAAAAATCAAGACTTATTAGAACTGGTGTTTTGGTTAACGCTTACTTTACCAGCTCAAAAGACTTCTTTGCTTCCAAGGTCCATTTAACTCCTTGCTACTTTTTCAACATGTTTGTAATATTCCTAAGGAGCTCAGCTAAGTTGGGTATGAAAATTCTCAAGAAATTTATCTTTCCAATGAAAGACTGGAGTTCCTTGATGTTATGAGGATGAGTGATTTGCAATATAGCCTCAATACTTTTTGGGTTTATCTTTATCCCTTCTTCTGATATGATGTGCCCAAGAATTATACCTTCTTGGAGACCAAATAGTGTTTTCTTTGGATTTAAAGATATCCAAAATTTTCTGCATTTCTCGAATACTTTTCTCAAGTGTTCTAAGTGCTCTTCATCTGTCTTGGAAAAAACAGTGACATCATCAAGGTAAATAATGATGAAGTAGCCCAATTATTCCGAGAATGCAATATCCATGGCTCTCTGAAAAGTTGCACCAGCATTCATTAAACCAAAGGGCATTTTCACATGCATGAAAGTGCCCCAAGGTGTAGTAAAAGCTGTCTTTAGTTGATCATCAGGATTTACTAAAATCTGATTGCATCCTGAGTAGCCATCTAGAAAAGAAATTCTTATAGAACCAACTACCCTTTGTAAAATATGGTCCATCTTGGATAAAGGGTAGTTGTCTTTCAATGAGGCTTTTTTTAAGTCTCTAAAGTCTATACAAAGCCTTATCTCTCCTATTTTCTTCCTAACTGACACTAGATTAGACACCCACTCAGAATATCTAATAGGGACAATAATACCAGCTTCATACATTTTCCTGATTTCCTTCTCAACCAAAGGTAACTGAATAGGGTTTATTCTGCGTAGTTTTTGTTTAAATGGCTTTTGGTTTTCCTTGAGAGGTATCTTGTGCTGAATTATTTCAGTGTCATAGGATTTCAAATCCTCATAACTCCATGCGAAAACATCAGAAAATTATTTAAACAGCTCTATGTATTTGAGTTTAATGTGAGCTGGTAAAGTTTTAAACAGTTTGATCATCTTTGGTTTTAGTTCACTACCTATATTACACTCTTCAACTTCAAATTCAACAACCTCTAGCTTTGGCTTCTTGGCCACATCATTGAAATCAAACAACTCTTCTAAAGGGACCAGACCTTTTGGCAAACTTTGATTTTTAGACTGCAGAGTTTCTAAGTCTTCTTTTTCTAACTCTGCAACACTTTCTGTTATGTTTTCAAGTTTTCTAGATAGCAGATTTACATCAGCCATCTCTGGAGATTCTTCTTCTTTATCAAGAGGATTTTCTTCACTAGGACAGTCTGTTTCATAGTATGAATCTGAACTTGGTAGTTCAAATTCATTTCTGGAATGCAGGAAGTCTTATATTTGTTTGTCTCCATCAAACACTTGCCAATATTTCTCCTTATCAGGGACAACTGGTCTAAATTTGATTTGAGTTTTACATTGTTTGGTTTCATAAGGAGTCAGGCACGTTCTAGCAGTGAAAGCCAAACCATTAGCTTGGATATTTTGGTTTCATGGGACAAAAATTAGTTTAAATTACTGGAAAGTTTTCAATAAATCCATGACATCGTTTTGATAGGCTCTAAGTCTGGGATGTTTCGCAGTATATTCCCCATTCACTTGTCTAATTATTAATTCAGAATCACCATGAACCTTTATTCTTTTGGCTGCTAATTTCTTCAATAAATGCAGGCCTAAAAGAAGGGCTTCATACTCGGTTATGTTATTTGTGCACTGAAAGTTTAATTTGCAGGAATTCCCTTCAATATGATTTTTCATTGCATTTTGAAGCCACACTCCCACACCTGCATCACTCTTAGTACAAGATCCATCAAAGTGCATACTCGAAAGAGGACTAGTTTCGGTTTCATCGGTTTGATTACTAATGTCTTCAACTAGCGTGCTTTTGGATTGTTCTTGAAGACCAGCACTTCGTTGAATTTATTTTAATTCCTCAGGTTTTTCATTGTATGGAGGACTGATTTCTTGACTCTCAAGGTTCAAAAGCAAAGGATGAATGATTTGTAGCTCAAGACCCGTATTTTGTTTGCTGTAGTTTTCTGGTGTAGCAAACTGTTTTGACAGTTTTGTGTCATCTTCCTCCTCTTCTCTATCTGTCATTAATTCAGTTAAGGTCACTTGTTCATTGAATTTTTCATCATTGAAAAGGATAAATGAGTCAGGGCTTGCGTTTACAGAATAAAGAGGAGATTTTTGCGGTCTCTCTTGGCTAGTAACCATGTATTGCATATGAGACTCTCTGTAAAATCTTCTTGTTTGATTAAAAATGGGGATGGTCGCATATGTCATGTCCATCTGCATTTTTCCTTGTAACTTAGCTCCCAAAGATCTTGATAACAGCATACCCTACTTTGGGGTTACATCAGCCACAACAATATCCATGACTAAACATTTGGCTGGAATTTGTGCTAAGTTTACACAAAGGTCTTTGATTAAACCTAAACATTTTACTCTGCTTGAGTCAAAGGAGTAAAGATCTTTGTATGGTCTAGTGATTTCAAGGCTGAGATTCTCCATTACATCTTTGGGCATTAAATTGTGAGAGGCCCTTGAATCATGCATGGCGTTGTGCAAAATCTTGTCATGAATTTGTAAGCTTACATAAAAAGGAGGAACGGGTCCTTCTTGATATCTACCCTCAATCTTAGGACCAAATATGAGCTCTAGTTGGTCATCATTAAGATTATCAGTATCGTTATTCTATTCTATGTTAAAAGCCTTCAAAATTTGGGATCTGTAGACAATTTGGGTGGCTAACTCAGTGAGAGGAACACAGATATGGATTCTGGCAATTTCCTACTCCAAACTAAAAGGCATCTGATTCCTTGAAGTACTTGTTTCAGTCTTATTAACTGCCACTCTATCAGCAAAATCAGTTTTTTGATTTCCTCTATTTACATTTGTCAAAATTATTTTAATAGGAGCACTAGATGAGGTTCTAACGCTACTAAGTTCTGCACTCTGTTTTTCAGTACTTTGAGTGCCTTATTCTTTGTTTTTATCAGAATTTCCAGCCACTGTTTTATCTTTCTATTTTGTAGTCTTTGGTTTATTCACAGGGCTGTTTTTTGCAGAACTTTTAGAGGTCTTAGTGTTGGGAGTTTCCTGATTTCTTTTACTCCTAAGGTCATACTCTTTTTGAGTCTCTATGATGACATTTTCCATTTCTTGATAATAACTTTCATCCTCTGCTCTTTTGTCATCGTAGGGTGTGTATAGACCTTGTTTTCTATCATAATGAATTTCAAAATTATCATTATCAACTCCCAGTATGTTGATATCATCTTCCTCTCTTTGTTCACTTGTTTCTTCAACCTCACTTACAATTTTTTGATGAAAAGGAGGAGTGATCTGTTGATCATCGTACCTTGGTCTGTTTTGAGGCTGGTTGCTCCTAAAATTCTGATTTTGGTTTTGATTTCTGTTTTGAGGAGCTGTTTGGTTTTGACTTGCTTGTGCTCTCTCAAGTATGCTCATATTTTTCATCGTCTCCTCCATCATTCTCTCCATTTTTGAGCTAGATGTGGAAGGTGTGGATTCCTCTCTAAAGGATACTTTCTTTTCATTCCTCATTCTTGCTCTTTTCTCCATTAAATTAACTTCCACAGCAAGAGATCCTTTTTGCATATCTTCAAGGGTTAAAGGATCTCTCTCTCTCAGCTGATAGGCCATTTTAGGATCAAATCCTTCAGGAAAATTGTTTAAATCTGACCCTTGTGGGGGTTTTAAGTCTAGGGGAAGGGCATTATAAACACTGCTGAACCTAGTGCAATAAGATTGTACACTCTCCCCAGGGTTTCTTTGGAGATTCTTGTAATCAGAAAGTATTTGTAGAGGGTTCTTCCTGACTTCCCATTTGTTTAAGAATAACTTATGGAAGGCTTGGAGATCATTAATACTGTGAGGGGTTAAGCCTTTGAACCATTTTCTTACTTCTCCCCCTAAACTTTGACCAAATAATCTAAGTTTGACAGTTTCATCATCAATCTCATTTTTGTCAAAGTAGTCATTCATCTTATCCACATGTTGTGAAGTAGTAGTAGCATTATTGGCATCATACAATGGTATCTTGGACTCATAGTCCTGTGGAAGATTGACTAAAGGTAAAGGAAGGACAAGGGGAGCGTACCATGTTGCCATGATAGGAGGTTGTGGAAAAAGTGGGGGGTTTACAAGTGGTGGGTTGACAAGAGGGGAAGTGGGATGGAATGGAGTGGTTTGGACAGTGGATGTATGAAGAACAGATGTGGATGGGACAGCAATAGGTTGTTGAGATGATCTTGGATGAGAGACACCTAAATTGTAAAGGAAATGTAAATCAGGTGGTGTAGTTTCTCTACTACCAGGATGTTCACCTTTGTCCGGGGATGAAAGTGAAGAATCTGAATCTAGCTGATCTAAATCATCAAGTGACCTAGTTCTGAATGGATTTCCTAAGTCAACTTTTGATTGTTGTAGAGCTGCAAGGTTTTCAGGAACAGAATTAGCTCTAAAGGGTGATCTGAAAACAGTTGAAGATTTAACCTCAGGAGACTTCCTAAGGATTCTTTCAGGGTTATCAACTATCTCAGGAGGGTTTGGGTCAGGGTAAGCTCTAGTATGAATCTTTCTAGGAGCCACTATGTTGTGTTTTTTAGACCCAACTAAACAAGAAAAGTTTAACCAAATATGACAATATTTAAGAGGCTAACTGATCTTTTAAACAAGAAAATTTTAATCCTAAAGTCCTCTAACTGAGTTTATATGATGAGATGATGATAATGGGTCTTCCCAGTGGAGACTTAAGGTCTGTTTTAGGATTGTGGAGTCGCCAGGTGGAAATTTTTAGCTCTTTTGGAGGTAAAAGGTTTTATGGTCCACCACCATATTTATTTAAATACCAATCTTGAAATATTTTTGGGCTTTCTGAGTTTTTTCAGTCCTATGGGTTCTAAGAGTGTCCTAAATCTGTTTCAAAACTTAGCTACAGTGATGAGACAAAGCAATTCTACTCTTATGGCTAAGCTAGCTAATCCTTCAAGGTTTGATAAGTTCTTATGAGAATCCTAAGTTTTCCTTAGTTTTTCATTGACTCAAATAAGTTTTATCATGATTACCATTTACTTGATAGTGCTTGAAGAGGGATGTTTGTGTTCAAGGGGTTTTCTAGAATGAATATTGACTTAGTCCCCAGCGGAGTCGCCAGAAATGTTAGCTCCTTGTAATTCTAGCAGATTGGTGAGACCAAAACTACAGGGAGAACACTTGAACCACTTTTGGATTCTAGGATCTAGCCCTCCTAAATCCAGAGAGGGATCTCTCTATGAGTGCAAAGATTGATTTATCTTTAAGGGTTTTAAATGTGATATTAGGCTAGTTATGAAGAACAAGGTTTTTTGTTTTTTTTGGTTCGGCAAAGATACGTGAAGGTGAAGGAAGTCTAAATGAAGGGTGAAGGTGAAATGAAAGTGAAAGATTGATTCAGCTAGGAAGATAGGCAAGAAACAACTTTAATCCATTAGGCTATGGAGTCATAGTAGGATTTAATTGAAACAAAAAAGTTCAAGAGTGGTCCATGGGGCAAGTCATCTATGTCTAAGGATCTCTTTTAAAGTTGATTTTATGGAATGGAATGAAACAATAAGAAGGGGAAACAAACAAATGAAGAACAAATAGCAGCCTAAGATCAAGTAATTACTTTGAAACTATCCTGCTTTCGGCATACACTTAAGAAAGACATAAAATTAATCTAAGATCAGGTAATTACTTCAAAACTAACATGATTTTAATGCACTTTCAATAGAAAACATTTAAAACACGAAAAAAATAGCTTAAGATGAAGTAAGGACTTTGAAGCTATCCTGCTTTCAGCATGTTCTAAGGAAGACGTTTCAAAGCAACTGTTGGAGAAGAAACTAGAGGACAGGGCTCACCATAAACTTCCCTAGCTCTTCTTTACATAGCAAACTTATCAAGACAACACATAAGATAACAAAGAATAGTCTAAGATCAGGTAAGGACTTTGAACCTAGCCTGCTTTCAACATACTCTTAGGGAAACTTTCAGACAACCTTTGGAGATAACACTAGAGGACAGGGCTCACCATAAACTTCCCTATTTTAACTTTTCTTGGAAGAAACTAAAAATAACATTCAAGAATAATTTTTAGTTTAGACAGAAGGACGAGGGAACGCCAGCATTCCTAACTGCTTGGACTGTATTAAATCATTCTTAAAAAAACAATTTTGGAAGAAAACATGTAGATAAAGCTTATCAGTAAGAGCATGGTACCTTTGACAGTAAATCCAAACTTTATAATTGTTGTTCTTTATCAGAGAATATGGAAAGAATGGAAACAGAAATAAAATAAAAATTTACAATAAGAAAAACATCACCGTTGACATAGACCAGGATCCCATAAATCAACTTGTATTTGATGCTTCAAACCAGTTACAATCTTCAAGTCCAGTGGGTCTCTACAACTTTCAAACTTTTCATCACAACTTAGGTATCTTCAATTACAAACAGAGATTACAGCAGCTTCAGTAAACTATTTACAGGAAATAGATATGCAGTGACCAACCTTTTACAATGTGCTCCTCAAGAAGATTTTATAGGAAAATGAGGAGGTGGAAATATTTCTAGGGTTCAAGTATCATAAATTCTACAGTTAATGCAATTCTCTACCTTGAAAACCATGCAAGGCATAAGGCAGGAATACATTCGATCTATATCTCTATTTCATAACTCTGTTCTGCTTTCGAGGCTTAGTGGATTCAAAGTTTTGACTTTAAGGCTTTTTTCTTATCCTTGTAATAACTCTCTGACAGTTTGAAATTAGTTTCTTTGATTCGAAATAACTGATCAGTTGTCTTTATGGTAATATTTTCTATTCTGGTAGTAACTAGGCCGTATTTTGAATGTTTTGAGGTTGCAGGTGGCTTTTGGTAGCTGAGAGGATTCAATTAGCCTATGATATGGCAGTGGTGGCTTCCTCGGACTTATAGATATTATTGTTTTGACCTAAAACATGACTAATTGGCTTCTGATCTATGAATTAGGCTTAATTAGGCCTAACTTTTGTCTTATGTTCTTCAAATTGCATTTAATTGAGTGGATTAGGCTTTAAATAGTCGATTTATGTTCGTAATCCCTCAAAATTGTTTTTAACAATCTTCAAACATTTTCCTGCTTTGATTACATGCTATCCAACTGATACTCTTTGTTTGATTTAAGCTTTGCTATGCATTTTTTATGTGCAGGTGTTACATAGGGCTCTTATAATGTAGCCAGTGTTCATGAGACACCGGTAAACCATAATTTGGAACCCTGCAGAGTAATCTCCTTCACAAAATAAAGGCCTGGGGGATCGTCATCCCCGACCTTTAATTCTCTTTAAAAATAATTGGAAAAACCTTTATAACCTGCACAACAAAGAAAAATTAGAAAAAATCCTGTGTATTTGGGTTTAGACTGCTTCAAAGGTTGAGGTTAGGTCACGGCTGTTGGATGAAAGCATCCAACGGCAGAGATTTCTCATAGAGATCAAAAAAGGGAGGCGATTGGATAATCGGTGGGGAGATTAAGACGGGGTCGTCGATCTTGCGAAGATCAATGGTCAAGATTGACTGGAAAATATAATGGAAAAGGGCCATATTATAGCAGAGAGAAAGAGTATTCAAAGAAAAAGGGAAAAAACCTTTGGCGAAAGGAAAAATATGTTAAAACGAAATTTGGGGTTTCGGAAATAACTTGTGCCGTCGGATGAGATCGGCCACAAAGATCAACGACTGAGAATGACTTATGAAGTCCCTTGGAGGATGGCGGAGGGTGATGAACTGAGAGTGAGATTTAAACTGGGACCGTTGATCTACAGATCTCAACGACGAAGAAAAAATTATTGAATGTAGTGTAAATGGGAAGGGTGGTTTCGGCTGAGAAAACTATCGATTTCGTGTGGCTCTTGAGTGGTTTCCAAATTTCTCAAAAAAAGCAGTCTACTCAGTGCAACATACCTCAGATAATTCTTTTTCGCATAATTTTTGGCAGTCAAACCTCTGGCTGCAGAAAAATGAAACAATGGCCATTGGTGGAATGGTGTGCATCAGTGGGCTCTGATTGAGGAGAAAGGTAAGATGCACCTGGAAGAGATGATTATGTGGTAAAGCTAGGATTAGTCCCCCAGATATGTAGATCTACCCCAGGAATGGATGGCATCATGAAGATGATGGACTATCGACGGTGGACAAAAGGAGTTATTTCATCAGGATTTATTCTAGACCGGTGATTAGAAAGGAATGGTAGGTCAGATTAAATCTCAGCGGGTGTGGAATAAAATATGAGGCGAGGTGTGGGAGTAGCTTATGGGGCGGTCATCTGTAAAGAGTATGACTGATGAAATGTGAAGGTTTGCTTTGTGATGTTACAAAAACAAAATAACAAAGGGAAGTAAGGACCAATCTAGACCATCAGATCTTAGTGTATGGACGGCCCAAATACAATTGGAAGATCACGATCGGCGGAGGAGAGAGGAATGGTGCGTAGAAAATTTCCAAATGGTGGAAAATGAATCGGGCATCGGCAATCGGAGGGAACGAGACGCAATGCTTAAAATATTTTTCCAATGGTCGATTTGCGATTACGCGCCAGTCGTTGGATCAAAAAATTGTAATTCAACGGTGGAAAATGCATTGGGAGTCCACAAACCAAAACTTCATCGCATCGGGGAAAAGGATTTTAACAAAGAAAATGCACCCATATGAATGCCCCGATTGCAATAAGCACCTAGGGCCTTAGTACTTGGTTCTGACGCCAAGTCACATGGTGGGGAAGTGGTTAAGGGGCTTAGCCGAAGGGGGCTAAAGGCCTTAGTTTAAAAAATATTGTTTTTGATGATTTTTCAAGGTTTTCAAAGGATTTTGGAGGTTTCGATAAGGTTTAAAAAGGAGTTTTAAACTTGATTAAAGGGGATTTATGAAAGGAAATGGAGAAAAATGAGGAAAAAAGGAGGATTTTTATGGGGAAAAGGGAATAAAAAGGAGGTTAATTTTGAGTGAAAGGAGGGGTATAATGAGGGGAAAAAATGGAGTTTTTATAGCAGTCTTTTCTTTAGGAAAACAACAGATTTTTAGAATTGAGAAGGAAACAACAGTGAAGATTAACTCAAGGATAATTCATCTTCATAAGACTTCAAGAACTAACAATTTGGCAATAAATTTTTTTCTTGAAGGCTTTCAAAAAATGATTAGCCACCATTTGATATGACAAATTTTATAGGTGGCTAACACCCCCAAGCAAACACATCTTTAAATTCTCTAAAAAGCTCAATGTATTTCTATTTTGCAAGAGATGGGAGAGTTTTGCACAGCTTGATCATTTTGGGCTCTTTCATCTCTCCAATGTTACAGTCTTCTACATTTGTTTCAATGGATTCCATCTTGGGTTTTTTAGCTACATCATTAAAATCAAACATCTCTTCTAGTGGTGTAAGCCTCTTGCCAAGGTGTCATTTTTGTACTGTAAAATTTCAAATTCTCTTTGATCAGATTTATCTAATAATTCTACAACACAAGATTTTTGAAGGTGGTTTATATCATCATCAAAGGTGTTACACCATTTTTTTGGTCATCTAACTCATTATCATTAGATGAACCCAAGTACACCATGTAAGACCAATTTTACCCTAATTAAAATTGCTTTCACCATGTCAAATAACATTTGTTCATATTTCCTGGTCACATTTAACCCAAAACAAGGAAATTAATTAAATAAATCATTATTTATTTAATTGTTTCCTAGGAATAAGTTATGTAAATCATTATTTAATAACATTCCTGATTAAATTTGACTAAACTGTTTTCCAAATACCAAACAAGACCATCCCTAAGGTCCCTGTTTATCTCCTTAAATTAAATAACCAGACATTATTATTGTTTATAAATAAAGGAATTGACCCAAGTCAAAAGACCTTTTCCCTTCAACAAATATAATAAAATATTCCTAAAGGGTGGTTCTAGAATTTGATTAATAATATTTTATTCATGCAACAAGTTCTAGATAACCCTAATATTTTGTTATAAATAGGAGGGTTTTCCCCATTCATTGGTCACCTTCATTGCATTAGATCACACTAGATCTACTCTTGGTCACCATTTTCCATTTTTCTTTATGAGCTCCCATTGAGTTCTATGTTTGTTAGGATTTTCTACCACAATAAGAGAGAGGAACTTTAGATCTGAAACATTGAGGACTTTCAAGAACCCATCCCAATGAGGAGAACTGGAAAACACCTTTCTTGTTTTCCTCTCAAGTGCCCCATTATTTAATATAATATAAAACATTCTTTTAAACACATTGTTCTCGTCTTGTCTATTGGATGCATGGAGCCATATTATATTTTATCTGCTTAATGTCTTTTGTGCCTAGATCTGGATTTGTGCAGCAGACTTAAAGATATTTTGCAGCCATAATTGATGTTAGGGCTATTTGTTATGTGTAGCTAAAGTGATCTTTTACAACGAAAGATTCATACTAACAATTGGTGACTCCACACGGGTTTTCTTTTGCGACCGTTGTCGTTTCATATATTCCTGCATATCCAGCTGTTTCAGACCCTAGGGTTTCTCTTCCATTTTCTGTTTTTCCTATTTTTATGGTGCTTTCCACCTCGAAAACCATCAAACAGTCAAATTTTTAACTTCCCTGTGTTTCTGGCCTTATTGCGCAGGTGACAGACATCAACCGCAACTGATACGACAAATTTTTCTGAAAGCTGCTGCCGTGAGAGCCGGATCTGCAGGTCGCACTTATCGGCCCAAAAAGTGTGACTTGAGCCTGAGGACGCACTTTTCTTCCCCAAACCTGTGACCTGGACTGAAAACCGGTCAGAACCTGTGACCTGCACTTTTTCTGCAAAATTTCCAGTACTTTTTTTGGGTTTGTCTGAAGCTTCTATCAGGGTTTTCCAGCCTCTGTCTCTGCCCGTTTAGACCTGTTTCTGATCTGTTTCACTCAACTAAGTGGGAATCTTACCCCTTAGGGCTCTAGTACCCTCCAATTTTTGTGGGAGATTTTTTGGTGTTTCAGACATCTGAATTTCCAGAGTTTCAACCTTATTGCTTTCAGATCTGATACCTTAGTTTTAGATCCCTTTAGATCAGCTCTTCTCCCTTTCAAATCACCTCATTTATTTTTGTTTGGGTTCATTTCTAGGGCCACCCCCTTGTCCCCCCTCTTTTTAGCTGATCTCCTCCTTTTTAGCAGCAACCTTGCCTCTGCCTCTTTGTTGTTCTCTACACCTCTTTTCAGTAGATTTCTCCTTTAGATCCCCGTCCCTCCCGACCTTAGATCTATTGGCCTCTTTTTAGCGTGCTTTGCTTCGTTTTTTCCCTCTTATAGACTAGTTTTGAGAGACCTGCCTTCTTGGGTTAGATTGATGCATTGGTAGTTGTTAATTTTCTGTTCTTTTAGTCTTATTTACTGCAGATTTATTTTCAGTTATGCAGCACACTTTTTCTTTTACTCTCAAAATGTCTAGGTTTCAACAATTAAAATTAACGCACACCACACACTGACCCTAAGTGAAGAAGATTCTGGTTAACACTTCCTGGAAAAGACTTTAAAATCAATTGTCACTGCACCCCTCCACCCTTGACCTCACTTGATTTTGTCCCTCCCTGCCCTTATCGATTTTTCTTCTTCCCGTCATCATTGTGCCTCCAAGGCACTTCTCCCGGAGACTTCTTGGCCTTCACCCTCAGTTTCTGGTCAGTCGACTTCCTCTTTCCCATCATCCTCGAGTAAGTCCTCCCCCAAGTCCGCACTCCGACTCTTCCTCTGATTGTTCAGGTTTTCCCCCTACTTTTGGTTCTCCCTCTCTTACCTTCACCATATCTAGTTCAGGACCTAGCCCTAACCCTAGTTCTACCGCTGGGTCCGTTTCCAGTGGAACCACTACGAGACCTACCTCGACTGCCCCATTGCTCCCTTATATGGCCAGCCTCAGTCTCCCCAACTTCAATCAGCTCATTAATGACCCTATTCACCACGATGTTAGTTGGCCTACTATGCCAACCAAGCTTCCCTCCGAAATTCCCAAGTTCGAAGGCCTTGCTACTAAAGATACCTCCAACCATATTCGATCTTTCCACATGTGGTGTTCCTCGAATTCCATCACCAATGACTCCATCCGTCTTCGTTTGTTCCAATGCACACTTACCGGCGAAGCTTCTAAATGGTATGTTGATCAAGCCACCTCTTCCCATACCACCTTTGTGACCATTGCCACAAATGCAGCAGATGTGGGAGTCTCAGGCCACCGTGCGGGGACAACACTCCTCCCCTACTGTCCCTCCCACCCCAGCCACTTCTCAACCCGCTGTGTTTACCAATCCTTTCCCTCAACAAGGATTTGTGGCCACTCACCCACCTCATGCCCCGGTAACCACCCAACCTTCCCCTTCCGGTTCCTCTGATTACCAGATCCTCATGATGGCCTTTGACCCACCTCTCACCATCGACCTCAACCTTCAAACTCGGTCCCGTCAGTATTCCACGCCTCCCATTCCGTCTGTCTCCGAGTCTCCATCTTTAGGTCCTACAAAGCCTCTGTCGACACCCAATGGTCCCTTGCAAATCCCTCCGCCAAAAGCCAAGGTTCATCCTAAGACTCCTAAGGGCCCATTATGCCGAAATGCTGCCTATGGTCGGGCTGCCCATTCATACAGTATAGTAGATGATCTGGCACAATCTCCTGTTGCCATTTCAACATTGGAACTCCTCCAGTCATGTCCTTCTCAAAAGAAGGCTCTACTATCTTTCGTAGGTGCTGTAGATCTTGTTGATGACCAATTGATTTTTTTCGATGCCCATCAGTCATACCATCCCCCTCTTCCTCCTTCGATTTCTTTCCAAATCCCAGTCAAAATCTGAAATGCCAATGTCGCTCGGTGTATTATTGATGAGGGGGCATCTACCTGTGTCATGTCTGCTTCGGTTTGGAAACAAATCGGATCCCTTGAGCTGGCCCCTTCCATAATCACCCTTTGTGCGTGGGATGGCCACGCCTCCCAGCCCATTGGCCTATTCCGTAATTGTCCTATCATCCGTGTACGAAAGACTGTTTGTGTCGACGTTGAAGTTATCGACGCCCCTCTTGACTACAACATTATCTTGGGGCATAGTTACACCTATTCCGTGTCTACCGTCCCATCCGCAGTCCACTGCAAGATGTTTTTCCCTCATAATGGAAAAATTGTCACGATTGACCAGTTGACTTACCATGAACCAAACTCTCAGACCTCCCTTGAGTCCACCATCTCTTCTGTCACCAATAAGCCAACTGTTGATTCATTGACCAGTGTTTCCCCTGGCATCTACAAAGACTCCTCCTTGCTTGGAAATTTTCCTGGTCCTCCTCCTTCTCCTGTCTCTAACCCCAGTTTAGTGAATGTTTGCATGATGCAATCGTCTCAGGCTAGCCTTTCATATCTTGCTTCGGCTAGTCAGAAACCTCCATCTTGCCTACCGCAACCTGCTCCTAGCCCTTTTCTTTGGTCAACCGACCCTTTTTCGCCTAGATCTTCCCATCCCCCTCACACTCAGGAACCTCCCTACCCTTCTGAATTGGTTCCCTCAGGCCTCCCTCACATGGGAGTCATCCCTCCTGTTAATTACCCCGCTAGTCAGATACCTTTCCTCGGTCCCCCCGGGCGTCTATTCGATTCCCGTCATGGCCACCCTTTCCCTACCTAATTTAACCTTGGGAATTCCAATATGGTATCTTACTCCTCCAGCTGAGACCCCATCGGACCACCCCAAACCATACATAGGTGTGACACCAGTGCAACCAATTCCCTTCGCTGCTTCCACCGCTATAGTGCCCCTAGCCCCTCCGCAGGACCCTCCTAATGCTGCGACCACTACAGGAAAGAAAAGAAAAATTCGAAAGGGGGCATCCAAAGACAAGGACACCGCACTCAATCCTAGCCCTCCCCCACCCACCAAGCCTTGTGCTTTGTGTGATGGTATCGGTCATCCCACCCATACTTGTCCTGAGTTGCCCCCTATCCAACCAATGGTTAAAGTCATGTTCCCTGAATCTACGGTCCCTGAAACCTCTGTTTCTTCCTCATCCACAGCTAAGACCTCAAAATCTCTTCGCACCAACAAACCTTGTGCTCTGTGTGGTGTCCATGGCCATTACTCTCACGATTGTCCTCAACTCATGCATTTCTGAGCCTCTTTAGAGGTCATTCGCGAGTACGAACTTGAACAAAATCAATCCACCTCTCCCATCCTTGCTCAATATGCGTTAATTCTACTCGAGGATCCTCCCGCTACCATTGACATTCCTCCCCCTAATGTTGAAATGTCGGAATCTGCTGCTCCCCTCCTATACCTATCATCATCCGCACAACCATCGGAGTACATTCCCTCCGAATCCACTCCATCTATTCTACTTGATCCTCCTTCAGAAACATTCTCGGGCTCTTCATGTTTTGACCATATTTTTACCTGTTCTTCTGTCATTCCCCATGATGACCCGTATCTGTGCCTCTCTTCCCATACTGTTCATTTAGGTAACTTTGCAGCGTCGTATGGTTCCCTTGACCCTCCCATTCCCTCCCATAATCATGATCACACCATCCATATATTCGATGTTCTTCGTAGCCTGAGTTCCCACTCTTCATCCCATAGTTCTCATTCATCTCCCTCTCATCGATCTCCGAGCCCTAGACTTTCTACCCAGACTGCTTCCTCCCATAGCCGTCAGTGGATGTCTATCCTCTACTCATGTTGCCATCCTTTTTCTCATCCCTCCCATTTTTTGTCCTACGACACTATTACATCGGCCCTCTCCTCCACCCATTATCTTGGCTATGCCGATGGGGTAAGTCGCTCTTCCCGGAATCTCGCTTCGGCAGCATGGGCCATATTTACCCCCTTGCGTACCCTGGTCCTTGCAAATGGGCTTTGCATTGGTAATGCCACCAATAATCAGGCTGAATATGATGCAGTACGTGGCCTCTTAGCCGATGCTCTCTCTCATCACATCCTCCATCTACATGTTCATTTAGATTCCCTGCTTCTTGTCTTACAAATTAATGGTGTCTATCGTGTGCATAACCCTATCCTGTTTAGACAATATCTACGGGTGCAAATTTTGATACGTGAATTCAGATTCATTACTTTCACCCATATCCCTTGACATCAAAATCACTACGTAGATCAAATTGCAAATCATGTTCTAGACTGGCATTTATCACACACAATACAATAACATTTCACATCATCAACAAACTGTACATAAATCATATATATATTACATAACATGTGTTTTTAGAGTCCATCTGCTTTGAAACATACAACATGCCCATAGCATGGTACAAAAAAAAAAAATACAAAATGGGGGGCACCACTTGCCCCTACATCAACGCTGGGGGGCACCACTTGCCCTAAATATAATCACTCTATGGAGGGTCCCGAGCCAACGGCTCTACTACCACAGCTCGTAGATCATGCACAATATGACTGGCCATCACCATGCATCGCATGATACCTCGCCATTCCGAGGGTAGCCCAATACATAACTCTATGTACTGGTCGTCTAAATCCTACCAAGCACGCTTCGACACACCGGTCAGCAACCCCTCACATCTACGACGGATTTCCTCCACCAGAGCGGCCATATCCTCATTCTATGTTGTCCTTGATCCACTTGCACCTGTAGCTCCTGCTGTTATCGGTCGTCCCATATATCCAGCCGGTTTTACCGGCGCTATATCTGCATTCCAAAAAATATAATGATTAGTACCATGAATACTAGTCACAAATTCTAAAATGCACATACCAAGATTAGCAGCTTGTCACTTACCATCGGGCCCCCACACTCAACCAGACGGAAGTGACAAGTCCAGATCTCCCCAATAACTCATCCCACTATAGGGATCGTTTTCTATGTATAGTGGCATCTGATCCCAATGGGCAAAGAACTCTGGTTGGAACACCCGTCCGACTGCCCCTCCTCCTCTTCTACATAGTAATCGTCCCCATCGATGCATCCGAGGCTCTCTCGGACCTCCATCAGGTAACTGTATATGAGGTCACAAGGTCGGGATCTTCTCAAAGAAGAAAGAGCATAAAACCTTCCCATAGGCACAATCATGATTCACTTGCCGCTTGCATAGAGACAGCTGTCGTTTCGCCAACACCAACATCATCTAGGCCCACCCATAGTAGGTTCCCCCCAACACACTCTCTACAATCATCATCTTCCCTCCAGTGATGTGATGGAATGCCTGGCTCCCCAAGACCCGCAATGTTGCTGAGGCCACTGCCCGAGTCTCCAACCTCTCAAGATCCCCAATGGATATCCGAGTCCCTTTGAATTGGACACCTAGTCGACAATGTCGCTCCACAAAATCCATAATGTTACGCCCCCATGGTAACAATGGATGCATATTTCCCACCATCCCTAATGGTGGAAGACTAGTCAAGAAATATAGATCCGGGACCGTTAGCTCGATCCTATGCCCCTGCACTATAAATGCCTCATGATCTGGATCCTAATAACTGATAATCCTAGCCAACAAGGGCTCTCTAGCCCACATCAAAGGGTTCTCCAAAAATTTCAGAACCCCATACCTAGCTAGTGCAAGACGGACACCCTGATCCGCTTGGATTTCCATCCGTAATGTACCTAAGTCTCTCTCTCTCCACTTGATTTGTATATCTACTATATCTACACAAAACCATCATTTTTTTCAGTCTACAGATCATCAAAACTACATTAACCTACATCAAAACTAAATCTCAGCCCATGACATCACTGAAACTTCCCACATCTAGTAGGTCGCACTTTTTGGGCAAATCCTGGGCCAGGTCGCACTTTTCAGGCCAAAACCTGCGTCCCAGGTCGCAACTTTTTCCCAAAAAAGTGCGACCCGATCGTAATGAAGAAGTAGGGGCAGTCACTGAGATTTAAAACCCTAATTTGACATTTCAAACCATTAAAAATGAAGAGTATGATTAGGCCTCTTACATCCAACTGACGGATCACGATTCCAATGGTCGATTTGTCTGCTACGATCTCCGCAAGATTTAGGGCCTTTTCTCCTCTCCACATTGACCACAACTACACAAGCAAATGAATGATTTTGGAGGGAAAACGCCTTATTAGAAGAAAACCCCTGTTTTTTCTTTCACTAGCTACGACCAAACCATAGCCCCGTTTGACATACCATCCGCACCATTGGAAAGCTCTCACCGAGCACTCAAGTGGGTATATGTCAGTTTTTCATGTTTTGATACTTCACCAGGACACATTTTGTCCATGAAGGGTCTATTCACCTCTTCTTAAAATCAAATTTCTTCACTTACAACACTTGTACTTGGGGCACCACTTTTCCTCCTTCCTCGTCTTTGTTCGTGTTGATTTTCGTCATGAGCTACCCTATTGTACTCATGATTTTATGGTCCCCCATTGGACCCATACTATGAGGCAGCACCATTGAGTCGCCCTTGTTTAGAGCATCCGAGTTGAGTCATCATCACATCCATGGAGTCTATCTTGAGTCCCTTTGTACCTCGCTATAGTCCTCCATCCTTTCTTGCTTGATCCCTCTCTCATGTCACACATTATGGCCTTCAGTACCCTTTTCCCCTATCCCTCATGATATTGTGGCAGTCGTTGCCAAACCATTCGTGCCCTTTATGCTTTAACAAGGGAAGTCGTCCAACCGCTCCTCCGTATCCCTCATTACATCATCATTATCAGTATCTACCTGCTCGTCTCTCTACTATTTTCCCTTGTGCCTTAGTTTGGGTTTCCTTATTGCCCCACCTATGGCAGACCTGCTTCTGTCGACATCATCTCATTTACTCCAGAAGTCAGGTCTAGGGGGCAATATACCTTGGTTCCAGCTCTTCTCAGCATGATGGTGATCTATACACCTGATGGTCCAGTGATGCAGCAGCTGCTATTGGTGATTCTTGGGCGTGTGTGAGATGTCTCAACCCTCATGAGGGGGTGGCCCTGCAGGTAGGCCCCCACATGCCTGGATGACTTCTTCATTTCCGCCCTTAATGTAGCTCCTCTCATTTGATGATATCGACCTCAACCACTTGCAGCACCTCTTTGATTTGCATGTACAAGTCTGATGTTGTGAGCCCTTCCCTGTGTGTAGGGGGCATTTGGGTGTATTTGTATCTCATGTACTAAAATATTCTTGTATAAGTCCTGAAGATTATTCCAAGCATCACATGTATGTGGGATTCATTATTTTGTTTATCAGGCTCATGTTTAGGCCAGCCCATGCTTCATTATTATGTTCCGTGGTTTTCCGGGCGCCTTGTTTTATGTACTATTGTATCAGCGGGCATAGGTATGCCTCCCCCGCTGCTTTTAACACTAGTACTGCTTCATCACCTAGAGACTTGTTGCACCTGTAAGTCTCGTCTCCTCCGGGTCTAGTCCTTTAGCACATTAGACTACCTTACATTCCTCTCTCTCACTTCCCCCTTGATACCTAGTGATTGAGTTCTTACAACGTACTTCGGTCATATGATTTTCTCCTAACACTCGTACGTTGGGGGGCAATCTATTACACCATTTTTTTGGTCATCTAACTCATTATCATTAGATGAACCCAAGTACACCATGTAAGACCAATTTTACCCTAAGTAAAATTGCTTTCACCATGTCAAATAACATTTGTTTATATTTCCTGGTCACATTTAACCCAAAACAAGGAAATTAATTAAATAAATCATTATTTATTTAATTATTTCCTAGGAATAAGTTATTTACATCATTATTTAATAACATTCCTAGTTAAATTTGACTAAATCATTTTTAAATAATTAAATAAATCATTATTCATCCCCATCATCTCCCTAAAATAATAAATAAATCATTTATTTATTTATTGTTTATAAATAAAGGAATTGACCTAAGTCAAAAGACCTTTTCCCTCCAACAAATATAATAAAATATTCCTAAAGGGTGGTTCTAGAATTTGATTAATAATATTTTATTCATGCAACAAGTTCTAGATAACCCTAATATTTTGTTATAAATAGGAGGGTTTTCCCCATTCATTGGTCACCTTCATTGCATTAGATCACACTAGATCTACTCTTGGTCACCATTTTCCATTTTTCTTTATGAGCTCCCATTGAGTTCTATGTTTGTCAGGGTTTTCTACCACAATAAGAGAGAGGAATTTTAGATCTGAAACACTGAGGACTTTCAGGAACCCATCCCATTGAGGAGAACCGGAAAACACTTTTCTTGTTTTCCTCTTAGGTGCCCCATTCTTTAATATAATATAAAACATTCTTTTAAACACATTATTCTTGTCTTGT
This sequence comes from Pinus albicaulis, assembly GCA_034641835.2. NCBI lineage: Eukaryota > Viridiplantae > Streptophyta > Pinopsida > Pinales > Pinaceae > Pinus > Pinus albicaulis. Next base: position 21,812 of record JAXQQM020068004.1, on the reverse strand, counting down.
CTATTGGATGCATGGAGCCATATTATATTTTATCTACTTAATGTCTTATGTGCTTAGATCTGGATTTGTGCAGCAGACTTAAATATATTTTGCAGCCATAATTGATGTTAGGGCTATTTTTTATGCGTAGCTAAAGTGATATTTTACGACGAAAGATTCATACTAACAAAAGGGAATCTCTGTTTTGGGAGTTTCTTTTTCAACAGAAGTATTTCTTTCAAATCTCAAACTTTATTTTGTACTTGCAAAGTCATTTCTAGATTGCAGAAAATCATCTATTTGGTCATCATTGTCAAACACTTGCCAATGGTTTAGGTTGTCTGGTACAGTAGGCCTACTATTTATTTTGATGAGTCATTGATTCTCTTCATAAGGTAAAGAGGAATTGTTGGTAGCAAAGGCAAGCTCATTGGCAAGGCAGTTTTGGGCCCTAAGGATGAAAGTAAGCTCATATTTATCAATGGTTTTGACAAGGTCTAGGGCAACATTTATATATTCCCTTAACCTAGGGTTATTGGTTAAATATTCTCCCTTAATTTGATTTATGATCAGTTCTGAATCTCCTTGAACCAAGATTTTCTTAGCTTTGAGGTCTTTGAGTAGGTGTAAACCAATAAGGAGAGCCTCATATTCTGCAACGTTGTTGGTGCATTGGAAATATAGCATATAAGAATGGCCTTTATTTGTGTTGTGGAACCAAACCCCTGCTCCTCAACCAGCCTTACCATAGGAGCCATCAAAGCTTATATGCCAAAGGGTGTCAATTTCAGTTTTGTCAATATTCTGCATTTTGGGGCTACTAGGATTTGGGGTGTCATTTTCTTGGTCAGAAGATGGGCTTGGTTGTTCTGAGGGGCTTAGTCCTTTCTCCTTGTCATCTATTTGTTCATCTATGCCATTTTAATTGTACATGATGAAGGATTCAAGGTCTGAGTGAATGGAATAAACTGGTGTGTTATTTGGCCTATCTATGTTACTCGCCATGTATTTCATGTGGGATTCCCGGTATAATCTCCTTGTTTGATTGAACAATGGGATGGTGGCATAATTCATGCCCATTTGAAGGCTTCCCTGGAGTTTGGCCCCCCATGATCTAGATAAAAGCATGCCATATTTTGGGGGGATGTTAACCACAACTATATCCATGACTAGACTTTTAGTGGGGATTTGTGCCAAATTGACACACAGATCCTTGATTAGGCCTAGACACTTAACCCTAATGGAATCAAAAGAGTAAAAATATTTGTATGGTTTTGTGATCTCTAAGTCCAATCTCTCCATCACAACCTTTTGCAGGAGGTTGCGTGAGGCACCAAAGTCTAACATAGCATTATGCAGAATTGTATCATGTATGTTCAAACTTACATATAAAGGAGGGATAGCTCCTTATTGATATTTTCCCTCTACTTCAGGACCAAACAATAATTCTGGTTTATCATCAGTTAAGTTTAAAGTATTGGTATCACTCCCTATATTTAAAAATTTGAAAATATGGGATGTATATACCTCTTGGGTTACTAGCTCAGTGAGGGGTATGGTTATCTTGATGTTGGAAATCTCCCCCTCAAAATTGAAAGGTGTAGGTGTCTTTATTGCATTTACATTAGTTTTATTAGCCATGAACTTTTCTACATTTTTAATTTTTTGATTCTGGTTTAACGATTGTGAAAGCATGATTTTTTCAGGGCCACTAGTTGAAGTACTAGGGAAGCTTGAATCTTTGTTAGGTTGACTGATATTTGGTATGTTTGGTTTAGTTTTCTTAGCCACATTATTTGTATTTTTTGTTGTCTTTTTAGGGATAGGTTCAGAGGTTTTTCTTACAACAGTGTTTGGCTGATTGGTTTTAGGAATATCTTGATTCTTTTTACTCCTAAGGTCATACTACCTATGGACTTCCATTATGGCATTCTCAAATCCTAGTCTATAGTCTTCAGAATCTTCATATGATTTCCCCATGTGGTTTCGAGGAAAACATCCTTTGTTCTTCTTCAGTAAGGAATGTGTTATCCTCATCATACGAACCTATGACATTTACATGATCTTCTTCCAACTGCTCAGGCTCTCTTTCTTCTTCATATACATATTTGTCTCGGAAAGGGGGTCTGATTTGTTGGTCACTCTCTCTTTGTCTAACTGGGGGAGGGTCTCTTCTAAATTTTTTATTTCTATTCCTGTTTTGAATATTGGCTTGATTTTCCCTAGGAGGTGTTATCTCATTCAAACTGAATTTTTCCATCATCCTCTCCATTTTCCTGACTATGGAGTCAATTTTGGTGTCAAAAGAGGAGGGTTCAGTTGTTGTGTCATCTCTATAAGTCACCATTTTTTCTAATCTTACCATATCCCTCTTCTCAATCAAATTGGCCTCTACACTTACATCCCCCTTTTGCATGTCTTCTAGAGTTAGGTAATCTTTCTCCCTTAGTTGATAGGCCATATCAGCATCAAATCCTTTGGGATATTTCACCAAGGCCAAGCCTTGTGGAGGTTTTATGTGAGGTGGAAGAGCATTGTAAACACTGTTAAACCTAGTGGAGTAGTCATGAATGGTTTCTCCCGGATTTATCTTAAGATTGTTATATTCAGACAAAATTTGGAGAGGGTTTTTCTTGATTTCCCATTTGTTCACAAAAGTTTGGTATAGAGTAGGGAGATCATGAATTCTATTGGGAGGCAAGTATTTAAACCATTTCTTGGGTTATCCCCCTAGGCTTTGAGCAAAAATCCTCATTTTTATGGTTTCTTCTTCTATCTCCATATAGTCAAAAGCATCATTAATTTTATCTACATGTTTTTTAGCAATGATGGATTCAGTCCCTAAGAAGTGAGGGATTTTGGACTGATAGTCATTTGGCAGAGGTAATAGTGTTTGTTGTAGAGCTAGTGGAGCATACCAGGCTACCATGATGGGAGGGAAAGGAAACAAGGCTTATTTGCAAGGGGATGATTTGTGAGAGGTGGAGGAGGATGGAGTGAGGTGGTTTGCACACTGGTGGTATGGATGGGTGTAGCTGAGGTACTTGGACCGGAAGACTGATTCTGAGTAGATTTGAGATGAAAAGGGCTGAGGTGATGGAGAAGCTGAAAATCAGGTGGAGTGGAAGGAGAAGCTTCTCTACTGGAGCTTTGCTGCAAATCTATGGGCTCGATGTTAGCTTGGTAAACCCTACTTTTTGATTTGGTCCTGAATAGGATTTTGGTATGGTGAAAATCAAACTGAGGATCTTATGAAACTGTAAGGTGTTCCAGTGCAGAACTTGCTCTATGGATGGTCCTAACAGTGGGTGAGTTTCCAGCTTTATGATTTTGCCACAAAATATTTTCTGGGGTATCAACTACAATAGGAGGATTTGGGTCTAGATGTGATCTGGTATAGATCCTTCGTGAAGCCATATCTCTCTATTCACACAAGATACACATAGGCCTTAAAAACCATTTTGGACTGATTTGACATAATCCTAGAACAACCTATGGGACTAGTGGGATGCAGAAGGCCTACTGGAGGCTAGTGGAGTCGCCGGGTGGATTTTTTTGAAATATTGAAGATATGTATACAATGGTCCACCACCAAATTATTAATAAAAATCAATTTAGGGAGTAATTTTTTGGGTTTTTAGTTTCTTTATGCAGCCTTAAGGTAAATGATTATCTCCTAACTAAGTCATTATCTTGCTAGGATGGTGAATTAATTAGTTTCTACTCTGGCTATGGGTTGGTTTTCAAGCCAAAATAGGGATGCATATGAGTCTATAAGAGTTTGTCAGGCTACTATGAACTCAGTCCCACCGCGATCACTGTTATGTTAGATCCTCGTAATTTTCTAGATTGATTGAGATACAAAGGTACAGGGTAACATCAAACCAAGTTTTGGAATCCTAGGACCTAGCCTTCCTGGATTTGTAGAGGGATCTCTCTAGTAGGTGCAAAGATGTGAACTTGTTTGCTGATTGGGGTTGATTTTAGGCTAGATGTTAAGTGTAGGGTATTTTGATTGTTTTTGGTTGGGTATGATGCTCAGGTGGGTTTAGATAGAAAACAAGGAAGATTGTTAAGTCATTGGGCAATGGAGTCAAACAAGGTCATGAATGAGTTCATCAATGGTTTCAAGAGCATTTGCAGGGAAATTTAACTTGGTTGGTGGATCTTTAAGGTTGTGAAGGATCAAGAGATGGACATTAAACTTGAGAACAACAAGATGATAAAGGGCAGAAACAAAATCCTTTATATACTTGTAAACTGAGGGAGTTAGAATATTTATAAGAATAGCAAGAGAGTCAAAGGCTTAAGCAACACCTAATCCATTTAATTTTAGACTGAAAGCAGATAATCAACCAAAACAACATTCAGATAAAAAATAGAAAGGCAAAAGCTCATTTAATCTTTCATGGGTTTTATCATCAAGAGCAGGAAAAACATTTAAGTTGCACAAGTAACTATAACTATAGAAGAAGAGACAAACCCTAGCATCCACAATGACAGCTATGAGAATTCCTTGAGACAATTTTAGCTAAGTAAGGGAAAGAACATGGTTAAGATAGAATTCTTTGACAAACTATAGGCAAAGCTGCTTTAAAAGATTATTTCAAGAACATAGTACTTCAGAGGTAACAATATGCAAGGCTAGCCATAAATCATAATTGATACTAACTGATCTAAATCATTCAAGAAAATAGACAAGCCAAAAAATTATTAGAGAGCAAGAGATGAATTCTCTAACACATCTTAAGTAGAAGAAAACATTTAGGCAGTGAAGGAAAAAAACATATCTAAGGTGCCATCAACAAGCATATCTTAGTCTAAATTTTTTGTCCTACTGCAGCATAGATGGATGGAAAATATATGAGAAACTTAGAAATCATAACAAGATAAAACTTCACCATCAACCAAGCCTATGGATCCTACAAACAGTCCTTCTCCATCAACAAGTGAATCAGATCATGCATAAGCTCCAAGACATAAATTTCTCATCAAAGGCTTCAAGGGACTATGTATTACTTCAGCATAAGTCATCAACATCCAAAAAAATATACAAGAGACTCATGCTCTATTTATGGAGCAAATGAGGAGGTGGAAACCCTAAGAGGCTTCGAGAAACCCTAATTCAGCCATAAATGTCATAAATGTGCTTAATGACCATGCAAGGTCTAAGACACATAAGAGATAAGGAAATAAGTAAAACACACCAAAAAATAACTCCCCAATCAAATCAGGAGTGTTTTATCCAAGAAAATATTAAAAACTAATTTGCCATTAATTTGTGTCTTTTGTTGACTTTTTGGCAAAAAGTTGTATCTGTGCGTAGCTCCATGTCAGCAAAATTTGGGGTCTGTTGCAGCTGATTTTTAGACCCCTTATCGGCATCGGATTTGGGCCCATGATGTCTTGTTGGAAATATTGAAGAGTATAATATCCAGAAATACTTGATTTGTGCTGAATGGATGCTAGGTACCTGCTCAAAAATCAAATATCCCATGACTGCTCAACGCGCAGTGCCAGGCCTAAAAAGGAGGCAAAAAGGTCATTTTTGAGGTTTTTTTTGACCTTTTGAGGGGGCAAAAATGCTCCAAATGAGTCTCAGCAATCTGATATGATATGAATAGAGCCGGGAATACCTTCCCTCATATGTGAAGAAACTAATAATTTGCCTCATTAATGCTGGATACCTCTCTAATAGATAAGAAAAAGGAAAAATAGCCTTGCAATTTTTCTGACAGGTGGGTTTCAAATAAGGCCCATAGTAACTCAAATCGAATTGATTTTTTTTGAACCAAAGCTCACCAACATCTAGTATACCAGTTGCTTTGGAAATGATTTTAGATGAAAGCTCAAATTGGACCCCTGCTAGATTAACTTAGTGGTTTTGCAGGCTACAAGAAAATAATCTGGTTAAGTCTAGATGGTATTCAACTTGCTTGACCTTCTCACAAAAATGGTAGCACCCTACATCCTAGAAGCATGAAAGGATCATAGGAGAGGAAGTGATTGGACTGGTGTCTAGGAGCTCAAACCTTTTAGCTCTTCCCCCATGATGTTTTGGCTTGGTGGGAGTATGACTCTCATCACCACTAGTGTGGCTATCACTCTCTGACATGATGGCTGGTCCAAACAGCAGAAGGAACCTTGAGTTTTCTTTAGGGTATTTGGAGCAAAATAAGTGGTGTAGGTCAAAATTTTGCAAAGGGGGAAGCTAGGGTGAGGACAATTTTCAAAGCTTAGACTTGGCGGTAGAGGTCGGGTTTATAGAACTCAATCTTCTCTTTGTATGAAAACCAATCCTTCTTATAACCCTTGTTCAAAGACAATGACAATTTTTTTTTGCATAGTCTAGGGTTTTGGTTAATCTCTAATCATGGATGACCTCTTTGATAAAAAATATTTGGGAAAAGGAAATAAAGGTTGACAAACCATGTTTCAACTTGCAGAGGGTTTGGAGAGGCAAAAACCCGATTTTGAAAACCTTTGGCACAATTTTCTGAAGTGCTGCTAGGGGCGCAGTGCCAGCGCATAGCGCCGGGCCGGTTGGGCCATAGGGGCATAGCCCCGGGTGTAAAAACAGGCTCCGATGGTTGCTCCTATGCCTTCGTGCAGCGCCAAACCAGGCACGTAGTGCCACCCCACGAGCGTGTAGCGCAGTGTAATATTACACTACCTGCCTCACCTCTGCACGTAATGCCGGAGTCCAGGGGCATAACACTGTGCTCAGCGCATAGTGCCTGTCAACTTTTTACAGTTTTCCCGAAAAACCTAGAAAATTTCCTCTCAACGGCTTCTTCTCCCCGGTAAAGTGAAAATGATGCATGGGGAAGGTTCACTTGGCCTTTATACTTGTTTTGAAAAATAAATTTAAAAAGCCCAAACCCACTTTTGTAAGGTTGGGGTTTCCTATCTTTCAATGTGTAATTCTGTTGTGAACACCCTTTTTAAATATTTCTTGGAAAACATGTTTATTCCTGCCCTTTGCCAATCTTTTGGGGAGCAATATTTTTTGGCATAGAGGCCCTTTGTTGGGAGCTTATCGTTGAGATGCAGAAATCGAGGTCACATTTTTCCCTTTCTTTGACATAACTCATAATCTGACCTTTTACCTTAAAAACTCTGTTTTTCTATCCATTGGCAAAAAATGGTCTTCTTTAACCTAATACCCTTTTTATTTCTTCTCCTAGTGCAGGTGAATCAGTGCTATTTTGGAAAAAACCTTAAGGAGGAGGCTTCTCCTCTTGTCATCAATGTTTTGTTAATCCACCAAAGAAAACTCTGATACTCTTTTACCTATATGCTTGTCATTTTTTTTTTGTTTGGGTTTGCTTCTTGGTGATGATTATGCCCTATTACTTTTCCTCCTCTTTTTTTTGGTGGTCATCTTGGCTAAAACAAAATATGTGAACAAGGGCAGTTGTCCCTTACAATGTGTGTACTCTAAGCCAAGGGGGCTCCTTTGAGTGCAATCCTCTTTATGCAGGAAGGCATAACTTGTTGGGCACCAAATCCATCCTATAACTCAGTGAAACGTTTGGTGACCTAATGGGGACCTTTGGATTTGGATTTTGGATAGGCATTTAGACTTTATGGATTACCAAGTATAAGATAGGACCTGTGATAAGATTACTGTGTTTTGAAGACCTAGGATCTAGAATTTTGATTATCTAGAGAGTTTGTAGAGACAATCAGTGTCTGGGAATATTATGGAAGAGTCATCAAGATTATTGGATTAGTAGGTTTGATCAGTAGTAGGGAATCTTGTAGATAAGCAAAACAGAGGATTTGGGACAAAAGGCAAGACATGGTGAAAAATGAGTGACAGTTGGGGTAAAATAATATGACTTTAACCCAAGATGGGTCTTCCAGTGGTGGTGGGCTAGTGATGGCTAGATAGGATGATGGAAAAATAGGAAAAATTTATCTTAAGGGTAATGAACGCTGTGAGATTTCTACAACTCACAATGCTCATGAACTTTTTTTCTAGAAATATGGAAACAATGCTTAGTCATCTTGAGGTATGAAAATTAGGGATGACTAACACATTCCCAATTACCACCTGTTCACACAGCCAGTAGGATCTGCATACAACAGCACAAAGGATCTCCGCGCACACAACCAACAGGATTCCTAACCCAAACAACCCTACCACAGATCTAACAATTTGTACTTCATATCAATCTCTATTCATGCCTGCCTATGACTCAAAAAGGTTCATCTATTTATATCGATTTAGAATACACATCCAATGGTCTGCAAACCATGGTTTGCAGACTCTTGGTCTACCCTTGACCCATTTAAAATGCGTTAGGGGCTTTGACCCACCCCAAAACCCCTATGTTAGAGTAAACAATACAAAATTATACAAAAATGAACAAAATTCATAGCCTTTGGGAGACCCTGCTCCAATAGTCCCCCAACACAATCTTGTGACTCGTCCCGAGTCACTATGCTGGTGGGGCTTCGACCTGCACTTGCAATACTCTAATTGCCTCAGCTAATGGAGGCAACACGCCTTCACTTTGGAAAGTTGCATTCTATGCAATTTCGACCAAATTTTTTGACAGCAATCCTTCAGTCGTGGTGGTGACACTTTCCAAAGTTTGGTTTAGCTACTCGATAGAAATATTGGCATCTTGTGAAAGTTTGAGGGTTGCGTCAGCCCATGGCTTCAGTTGGTTGTCAAGGATATTCTTCTTTTGCCGAAGGTCATCAATATCCACTTGGAGTTCTTGGTTGGTGTGCAGTCGTTGCAAGCACTGAGAAGACACCAAAGTGGGCAAGGTGGCTTTGATTGTCTCGAACTCTTCTTCTTTTTGGTGCAGGTCCTAGTTCATCCCTTGCAAGATTGGATTATAATGGACCCTAGTCCATAGCTGCATGGCAGTCTCCAGTAGTTGGGCTCCCTCTGCGATCTTTCCTATGATGACATCCATAGCCATGGTGACCAGCACAGTTCACAAGGCCCGAACCTCTAGAGGTGTTTAGAGCTATATCTTAGCTTGCAGATCGGTGATCTGCTGCTCCATGCATGTCTTGACAACCTGAACTTCATCCTGAGAGGCCTTGAGTGTTGTGACCAGTCTTTCTACTTTTTCCTGAGGGGTGGCGGTGGCCGAGATCTCTACGGGAACATCTGCGCACAGTCGGTGAATCGTGTCTTCGAGCTCTGTGTGCTTCGTGGTGGCGAGACACACCTCAACATTATTTGCATTGATTGTTTGTTTAGCTATGCCAAGTTGTTGGTGCACTTGTTGGTCTTGATGGTGGATTTCCTAAAATTCAGCAATGTGGAGACCTTGCAAGGCCTCATGAGGGAGCTTAGCTAAGTTCAGCTAGACTTCTATACTGGCCTAGACTTGGAGTCCTAGGTCATTTGTAACTAGTGCTGCACTACCGGCGATGGGGGTTGGCCGTACCCAGGTCACACTAATCTGCATTGCGTCTGTATTTAATTGTAGAACTCACAACTCACCCTGAATTGTGTCAACCATGGCCCACTGCTTCTCTTCTAAGGTGGCCCATATGTCCTCCGTGGCCAGAGTGACTGCATCAGTGATTTGTTCCAGGTCTCTGTCAGTCAATGTGATTGTTTCATCTCGTTCTGCTTGCTTAGACTGCTACTTTTCGTGAAGCGTTCTGACAGGCTCACTTGTTCTCTTCGTGTCATGGGGGGAGGCAGGTCCGCCTGCAACTAGACCTTCTACACCCATGCCGATCTGTGAATCCGTTTGGGTCTCCGCCTTGACATCCTTCTTCTACTGCACATCCTTTTGGGTGGCTGCACCAGTGTCTTTTCTTGTACTCTTGGGCGTACCTCTAATATCTAGGACGATGACAGGGGGGTGACTTGTGATGTGTTGGTGCCTCCAATTCCCTTCACGCCATTTTTTAAGCTGATTTTCCAATTAGGGGGCCAGAGCGCAATGATGTTGTTGATTTCTTCGTCCATCACCATATAAGGAACCAAATTTTAGGCTTTCTCCTTGTGTTCTTTGATCTGAACATTATGCAGAGTGACCTAAATTGCAGCAATTCCCTTGTATCTTTCATACACGACATGGGAAAACCGTGGTCAGGAGTTAATAGCTGCAGCCATGCTACTATGAAAGAGGACCCAGAACACCTGGTTGTCCTCGAGCTGTTGCAGATCTGTGGAATCCCATAAGTGTGCATAGTGGGCCCCTTCACACATATCTGGGGTTATTTCAGGGAGGATTGACTCCGCAGAAGCTTCCCAGGCAACCTATGCTATAAGGAACAATAACCAAGAGTAACAAAAGGCACGGCCCTACTCCTGGGACTCACGAACATTATTGAGAAACTCATGACACAAATATTGTGCCTAGTTAAAACATACTCCTTTCCCGTATTGCCCGTCTAACCAAATTATGTAGGCTGGAATGGAGGTGACCTGAAATTTCCTCATCATTTTACAGGCTAAAAACATGGTGCCCAAATACGTACCTTGGTCACTGATGGTATTGATGATAAACCCCTGAGTATTTCGGTCCACATGAAATTGTCATGCACGCCGGTCCATGGCATTGTAGTGTCCAAAGTAGGGCATCCTGAGCAGATTTAGGAGCCCGGACCCAGTTGTTATCACTCAGGTTTTCCTAGAAGTTGTGTAAGAGGAAAGTATACCCAAGGTAACCACAAACCAACCTTCAGATGCAGAATCTAGCCAATCTGCATCCAGAGAGGGCTCTCTCTTTATGATTTATCTTTGTTCTTAGAAGTTTTTAGGCTAGTTATAGATCCAAGATGTTTGTTTTGAAAAATGGTGGAATCCTTAAACTGAGGGCAGGGTTGAAAGTTTTCAGTCCATTGGGCTATGGAGTCAAAAGATGGCTTTACTGGATTTCTATTCTAAACACAAGATGGTATTACAGGGCAAGATAGCTAGACAGAGAACAATCCTTAAAATTTAAAGTGGATGGGATGATCTTGAAGGGATGAAAGGCAACTAAGAATCTTTCACCATGTTCAAAAAGAAAGAAATGAGATGACTACAAACAAAGAGCAATGAAGAATTCTTTATTATAGTAATCAACAATGTTTAAATTAGCAAAGCAAGAGCATTTAAGAATTCATGCTTATAACTAATTTAGAGGAAAACATTAAGAACAATCACATCTGAAATCAGAGTACAATTAAGTAAATTATGATTCAATCTTTTATGTAAATTATTCAGAAATGAACATAATGATATTATAAACTGATATAAAACTTAAGACAAAGGGTAGAAAGACTTATTGAACTGCAGTCCAACACATGAATCCTGCAAAAAGTCCTGAGCTTCAAATCGTCATCCAGTAAGCCACGAATAAATTTCTCCAAAATGCTTTTATTCTGAAAATCTCAATGTTACAGCAAAGTAATAGAATCCACCACAAATTCTTCCAAAAGTGGAGTATTTATACAAATTCTAAACTAAAATATCTTGAAACAAATATCAAAATTGGTTCACAAATCTCTCCAACTATTTTACATAAATAGAACTTAATTAAAGGACACTCAAACTAATGCTTCTATTTGGCACTATTTTGTATGGATAGGTGATGACAAAGAGAAGAATTCAAATTTGATCCAACTCTTAGTTGATGATGAGGCATCCAAGTCACTAACTGCTTCCTTTCTTTGTGCAATCTGCTCCAACAATTCTGCAAACTTGGGGTCCAATGATATCTTTGTATTTCTCAATATGTAATAGATATGTAAAAAGTGAAAGAGGTTATTGTATATAAATATGTTGGTGAGATACACCTCTTTCAGTTTCCCAAAATTCCTCTCCATCTATGCATAATAGTCTCTGTAAACAATATGTGTAAAACAGAGTTTTACAGAGTCTGAAAAATGGCCTGTAAAGATGCGCATGTATCTCTCATTATAAACCCACTGTGCAAAAACTGAGATAGGTGTTTGTAGATGGGTCACTTATGAACAAAAACCTCCTTCAGTTTTGTATGAAATATTTTTTATTAGCCACAATCCTCTCTGCAAAATGATGACTTAAACTGGAATTTTCTGCAAAAAGTGCTTTCCAACATTGTTTAACATTTCCAAAACCATAATGGCTGTTAGAAAAGTGAGAGAGGTTTTTGTATATGGCCCTCTTAAGAACATAAACCTCCTTTAGTTTTTCAAAATTCATCTTTTATTGGTCACAATATTTTCTGCAAAACAATGACTAAAACATGCAATTTCTGCAAAAATGTTCCTTCTTGTTATGTTTTTTTCATCTTTTTACTTTCTTGCTCTTTTGACTGTTTTACTTTCACTTTAGACAAACCTCACTATTGGTGAAAGTATCCTCATCTATTTTTACCATTTTACTGCTTTCTGTATTTACTTTTACTGTTTACCTTTGACTGCTCTGTAACTTCATTTTATCTTTCACTGACTTTTACCTGATACACTTTAACCACTGATACTCTTTAACTGTTATGCTTTTCTTATCCTTGTAATTTCTCATTTCACTTTTACCATTCACTGTGCACATTTCATCATTCTAATCTCTCTCTGAATTTGTATACAAACTGTTTGTTGAATGAAGATATTGAATTAAAATCTGAGAATTTGGAGTAAACAATTTTGTCAACTAGTATTGAAATTGTTGGTCCAAATCCATATTCTGATGGTAACCTGCTAAAATAAAACAATTTGTTAATGAAATTTAGGTCTCTATGAGGGGCGTTCAATGGGGTTACATTCAGGGCTGCCGGAGCTTCCATTTTGGTTCTTGTGGACTCAAAACGGAGGTTTCTGGTTTTCCTTCACAGGCCAGGTGCAATTTCAACTTAAATGAAGGAAATTAACTCAATTGCAGTTACAGGGGAACATTTCACAGTTTTAAAACTTCAGGGAATGATCTCAGTGATAAGTTTTAATCACTAATTCAGTGGAAAACACGGAAAACAAACTTTCTCTTGAAGTTCGAAGCGCTATAGGATAAATACTTGTTCTTGGAGGAAAGCTGGCTTTTAACAGGTATCAGGCGGTAGCAGGAGGATGCTTGAACCCAGGTCTGGCGGAAATCTGGAGCGAAATCGAATTGAACAGTGGATTTCAGTGGAAATTTGAAATTCGTAGCGGAAAGCACAGTCGCGTTCAAATGGTGAAAATGACATAAAAACACGCGAATTTGTTATATTTCCAAAGTAAAAAAAGGGGTTTTTAGTTTTTCGAGGAGTGACGTCACTTTGGTACGGGGTGACGTAGGGCAGGGGGGTCGGGCGGTAAGCAGTTAGTTCCCGCACCGCTTATGGACAAGAGTGGTATTACACGCGGGGGGAGCGATTCCATTTGGCGATGGACGCGTGGCAGGTGAACTATTCCAATACCACCCTTCCCCCGCGCGTTAAAGTGCTGACAAAGGATGGGTAGCGGAATTGATGAGGAGCGTCGAGCTGTGGAGGGGCGATCCGACGGTTGAAATGACGGGGAGATGGTGGGAAGTTAAATGGTGCGGGCCCAATATATTTATCGTTAATTAATCACCCCGGGCGGGAGTTAATTGGTGGAGGTAGTTGGTTATTAATTAATTCTAATAATTAATTAATCCCATGTTATAATGGAAAGAGGGGTCGCGGCGGGGTTTTAATTGTGTTTGAAACGTCGGGTGGAATGCCAGGTGGATGGGCCACGGTGGCACGAGGATCTTTTCAAAGTTTTGGTTTAAAAGGTAAAACTTCGGGCTTTATCCTTTATTTGTGTTAAACATATAGAATTATATGTTTAAATGTTGTTTTAATATTTATTACTATATGGTAATAAATAAACATTATTTAACTACCATATGGGCGGGACTATGATATAAGGATATATTTAACCAAAGGGCGTATGAAGCGGGTTTTTAATGAATAATTGAGAAGTAAATACTTTGGTTAAAACATAATAGAAGGGTTTTTGGGATATTAATTTAAAAGGAATTATATACTTAGGATAAAGGTTTTTCACTAGGGATTTAATAACTAGAGTTAAACATTAATATGACCAAGGGACAAGGGAACTCAAAATACTTTTCACATCTAAGAAAGTGACAATTTCTTAAGTAAACTACAATATATCACCTTCAACACTTAAACTTAGAATAGTAAGTTATTTTGAGGGATTTTTATGGAATTTTGTATGATTTTCCTAAGCAAAATAGGATTTTACTTAGGAAAAGATTGAAAGTGAATGATTGTAATAACAAATAATCTCAAGTACTTAGGTCTTTTTGATCATTAGGCCGAGGGTCCGGTCCCTCCAAAAGTCAAGGAAATGCCTTGAGCCCCTTTGATCTCCAAATACCTTAGTACTTTGGGGGAAATTAGTAAAACTTTTAAGGGGAAAGTGATGAGGGAAGTTAATGATTTTGACTTTGCTTGTTGTGATTTTCCAGTGTATTTCCTGCTTCAGTATTTGTGATGAAAGTAAAGGATCAAAAACATTTAGCAGCATCATTCATCAGATAAAACTTTGCAACACCATCTACCTACCCTATCTACTACTACCATTTTCTCTTCTTTATTAGGGTGCATTTAGACTTGCAAACCCTTATCAATCTTTTTCTTTTTACAAGGAAAATCTATCTAATTCTACCCTTATTACATCCAAGGGCTCAGATTAAGCTGTTGAGCACCTTTTAATAACTCTACCTATCTACTTATCTGCCAAGATTAAACTGTTTGGTCAGATATTCATTCTCTATTCTACAACATGAAATTGAAAAATGAACTAGCCAAGCTTAAACAGTTTGACTATTCATGAATTGTGGCATAAAATACAAGTTGCACACAATTTGTTTATTATATAAAAGTAAAAAGTAGTGGCATTTGGATTTGCACACTTTCTTTGGCCTATTTTTTGTTTGGGGTTCATTTCTTTTGCTTTTTTGGCCATTTTTATTTTTCTTACCCTTTGATTTTTCTTTTAGGGTATACCCTCTTTACATTTTTTAAAATTTTTGATTTTTTGGTTTTTCAAGAATATGGAACACCTTTGCTCAAGAAAAAGGTTTGAACATATTCCATAGTTCAATCAAGACAATCATGAAAAATGATACCTATTGGTATAGGAGACTAGCACTGGCTCCACTTGGGGATGGCTTTTCCTTGTGAAAAGTCAAGAACAACAGGTCAGTTGCCTCAACATGTCTTCAAATTGAACTATGTAATTTCCTTCTTCTGGTAGCTTTATTGTACATATGATAGTGAAACTTTTGAAGCTTAGGGCCTTCACTTCGGGCTTCAACTCCAAGAAGTCACCATCCAATCAAAACTGCATTAGAAAAGGATATATTATGTACAAGTTAGAAAAATCAAAACATCCTAGTAAATAGGATCAAAATAATGCTTCAGCATTCGACCATTGACTGGTCCTTCTTCAGCCTCTGAATTGTCCAAATCCTTCAAAAAGTATGTGTTTTTTCCTTGCAAGGCATGTATGATGTAAGGCCCTTTCCACAAGAAATCAAATTTCCCATGTTTCCCTTTTTCTTCTCTTCTAGAATCCCATCTTAGGACTTTGTCTCCTAATTGAAAATCCTCTGCTTTAGTCCTTTTATCAAACATTTTCTTTAGCTTTTCCTGCAAGACTTGAGATCTTTGGTATACCTCTTCCCTGGTTTGCTGCAAGTGGATTGTTTGATTAATTCTTCTTTGAATTTCATTTGGTTCCACTTGAGCCTGTTGAAGTAATTTCATAACAGGAATTCCTAAAGATGATGGGAATTTTGCTTCAAGGCCATAAACTAATTCATATGGACTAGTCCCAATTGATTTCTTAGTTGTAAGTCTGTCTGCCCACAATGCATTGGTCAGTTTCTTGTGCCAATTCTTTTTATTTTCTTCCAATAACTTTTTGATGATATTAATAAGGCTTTTATTGGAGGATTCTTCTAGTCCATTACCCTGAGGGTAATAAGCTGTTGAATGGCCTAAAGTAATATGATATTTACTACAGAAACTAATCATTTTCTTTGACTTAAATGCAGCAGCATTATCTGTTATAATCTTTTCTGGACAGCCAAATCTTGAAAGTATATTGGTTTCTAAAAACCCTATGATTACAGAATCATTGGCCTGTCTGCAAGGGATAGCTTCAATCCACTTAGTGAAGTAGTCTGTGGCAGTAAGAATCCATCTGTGTTGCCCTGAAAAAGGGGAATGGATTTCTCTAATAAAATCTAATCCCCATTGTTGAAAAGGTCTTTCTGTGGAAACTGGTTTTAATGGCAAAGGTAACAACTTTCTTTTACCCTCAAATATCTGACACTTATGACAAGTTGTTACAAATTTCTTAACATCAGAAAATAATGTTGGCCAGTAAAAACCAGCCCTTAAGATTTTGTCTGCAGTTGATTTCCAGTAGAGATGTTCTCCACAATCCCCTGCATGAAATTCATTAAGAACTTTATCAGTTTCATCTTTTAATAGACAATTCAATAAGATTCCTTCATGATTTTTCCAAAATAGAGTGCCATCTAAAATACAATATTTCAAAGATGTCATTTTCAAGAATCTTCTTTTCGTTCTGGACAACCCTGGAGGAGCTTTCAGGTTTAATAAAACATGAATAATATCAGTGTACCAGGGTGAATCTAAGAAAGCTTGACTGATCTGTGAAGTCGCCATCTCCTGCTCGCATCCAGTTCGTTAATGTCTAAGGCTTGGAAATTAGTTTCAGTCATGAGTTGTGCCAAGCCTTGACCTTTTATGAGTTTTGTTGGTTTAATCTCAATATCATATTCTAAAATGGTAGCTATCCACTTTCCTCTTTTACCTTCAATGCCATCTTGAGTCAAAATATCTTTAACTACAACATTAGGCACATAAGCTATCACATGAGAATATAATATGTAAACTCTGAAATCTTTAATTGCCTTTACCAATGCAAAAGCCTGTTTCTCCATAATATTGTATTTCAAAGATGCATCCCTAAGTGCTTTACTAAAAAATGCTATTGGTTTTTCACACCCTTGATCATCTTTTTGAAGTAAAACAGCTGCAATTGTATGTTCAGAAGCAAATGAAAAAATAATGAAATCTCTGTCAAATTTAGGACTGGTAAGAACTGGTGTTCTTGTTAAAGCCATTTTAATTTACTCAAATGATTGTTTGGCTTCTACAGTCCAGTCAATGCTTGAATCTTTCCTCAACATGTTAGTAAGCAATCTAAGTAATTCAGCTAAACTAGAAATAAATCTTCTCAAGAAATTAATTTTCCCTATGAATGCTTGCAACTCTTTTATGTTTCTAGGATGAGGTATCTGTAAAATTGCTTGTATTCTTTCTGGATCAATCCTAATGCCATCTTTAGAAATGATATGGCCTAAAATCTTTCCTTCTTCCAAACCAAATAATGACTTTTTTGGGTTTAAAGAAATCCCATATTTTCTGCACTTTATAAATACTTGTCTTAAATGAGCTAAATGTTCTTGATCTGTTTTAGAAAAAACAGTTAAATCATCTAGATAAATAACCAGAAAATCATGTATTTCTTTAGCAAAAGCAATGTCCATTGCTCTTTGAAATGTAGCTCCTGCATTCTTGAGCCCAAATGGAATTTTGACATATTTAAACGTACCCCATGGTGTTGTAAATGTTGTTTTATCCTGATCATCAGGATGAACCAGAATCTGGTTGTACCCTGAAAATCCATCCAATAGAGATATCCTAGAAGATCCTACTACCCTTTGTAGAATATGGTCCATTTTTGGTAAAGGATAGTTATCTTTTAAAGAAACTTTATTCAAATTTCTTAGATCAACACACAGTCTAATTTCCCCAGTCTTCTTCCTTGTTGGTACCAGGTTAGAAACCCATTCTGAGAATCTGATAGGAGCTATAATCCCTGCTTCAAACATCCTTTTAATTTCCTTTTCAATTGAGGGTAATAAAACAGGATTTATTCTTCTAAGCTTTTGTTTGAAAGGTTTCTGATCTGGTTTCAAAGGTATAGTGTGTTGAATGATGGATGTATCATAAGATTTCAGATCTTCATAACTCCAGGCAAAAACATCCTGGAATTCTTTCAATAGTTCAACATATTTGACCTTTTGATCTTTTGGAAGAGATTTGGACAACTTAACCATTTTGGGATTTTCTGGGGCCCCTAAGTTGCATTCTTCCATATCAGCGTTAACAGGTTCCATTTTAGGTCTAAATGGAATATCATTTGAGTCAAACAGATCTTCCAAAGGAGTTAATCCTTTGGGCAAATGATTATCTTTTAAATTAATGATTTCTGTCTCATCTTCTATTATCTCATCAAATTCCATGTGTTTCAAATTCTGCATGTCTTTTTCTGTGAATGTGGTTGGGTGCAGCATATGAATTGCATTTTCTCTTGAAATCTCTATTTTTTGTTCTTTTTCTTGATCAAATTCATCACTAGTTGTGTCTTCATCTATATTACAGTTAGAAAACTCATTTTGAAGTGTCAAAAAACTATTGATTTGATTGTTATTAACAAATACTTGCCAATTCAAAAGATTGTCTGGTATTGCAGGCCTGTGTCTAATCTCAGCTGAAAACTGATGATTAGGATCAAAAGGTAACTTGCATGTACTAGCAAACATTGCGAGGCTGTGAGCATGCAAATTTTGTTTCCTGGGAATCTTGGCAAGTTGAGCTTGTAGAAATGTGTTGAGAATTTCCACAACTGTTTCTCTGTATTGTTTCAATCTCATGTCTTTTGTTGAACATTCTCCTTTAATCTGTTGAATAATTAGTTCAGAATCTCCTATGATTGATAACCTAATAGCTCCTAACTTCTTGGCATGTTTAAGCCCTAACAAAAGAGCTTCGTACTCTGCCATGTTATTAGTGCATTTGAAATTCAACCTATAAGCATGACCCTCTGCATGATTATTCTCAACATTATGTAACCAAAT
Organism: Pinus albicaulis; assembly: GCA_034641835.2. Taxonomy (NCBI): domain Eukaryota; kingdom Viridiplantae; phylum Streptophyta; class Pinopsida; order Pinales; family Pinaceae; genus Pinus; species Pinus albicaulis. The sequence goes on along the minus strand of JAXQQM020068004.1, from coordinate 2,950 downwards.
CCCAGCTCCTGCCCCTAATTTGTTTACTGAGCCATCAAACTCTAAATGCCATAGAATTTCATGTTCATAATCTTCATCAATTGTTTTAAAATGTTTCTTGACAGGAGCTAGTTGTTTAGTTTCTTCAGGTATTTCTTGATCACCTGGTGTTTCTTTGTTTTCAGATATTTCTTCAATTTTAACAGTGGTTTTGTTTATGGTTTCCAATTCCAAAGCTTCTATTTCAGTAGGGAGATTCAACTCAGTATTGTATAAAATAAAAGAATCCATATCAGAATGTACAGAGTAAACAGGGAAGTTTTCAGGCTTCTCATGGCTACTGACTAAGTACTTCATCAAGGTTTCTCTATATAATCTTTTAGGCTGACCGAATACTGAAATAGTTGCATATGACATGTCCAGTTGAATAGACCCTCCAAGTTTAGCACCCCAAGATCTATACAATAACATACCATATTTAGGTGGAATATCAGCAACTACTATGTCCATCAAAACAGATTTAGCAGGGTATTGTACCAAAGTAACACACAAATCTTTAATCAAACCTAAACATTTTACCTGACTAGAATAAAATGAAAACAAATCTTTGTACGGTCTGGTAATATCTAGATTCAATCTTTCCATTACTGCTTTTGGCATCAAATTGTGAGATGCTCCAGAATCAAGCATTGCATTATGGAGTATCTTGTCATGAACATTCAGGCTTACATAAAATGGAGGAGTTCCTCCACTTTCTAGTTTGCCATTTACCTCGGGGCCAAAAAGAATTTTGGGTTGATCATCAAGAATATTTACTGAATCATCCAATCCAGTAATGTTAATGTTTAGGGACTTGGTAATTTGACTTCTATAGACATCATGTTTAGCCAATTCTAATAAAGGAACAACTATCTTTAGTTTGCCTATTTCAGCCTCTAGATTAAAAGGTTTTTCTGTTTGAGTTTTAGTGTTTTGCATAGTTGTGTTTTCTCTATTTTTTGGGTCTTCAATGTTTTTCTCTTTTTCATGAATGAAATTTTGTTTTGAAGGGGTATCTGAACTAACTTCTACTGTTTCTTCTAAGTTTCCTACAGGAGGAAAAGTATTAGATTGTTGTTTATTGTTTGGTTGGTTGTCAGACACATCTTCAATTATTGGATTTGAAGGGTTAGGAGTTGTCCTAGACAGAATTTGTACAGGGGGAATGTTTTGTACAGGAGGGATGTTAACTTTACCTTTGACATTTTGTTTTGCAGTTTTCTGTTTGCTATTCTCTGGCACATCAATCCGTCTGCTTCTCAAATTGTACTGTTTATGGACCTCATAAATTGTTGTGTCATAGCCTTCCTTAAAATCAAAAGTCTCACCTGAATGAGTTTGGAATGTTTCAAGGATGTGATTCTCTTGATCATCCTGGGATAGGAAAACTTCTGGTTCATTTTTGTCATCAGTTACATTTTTTATTTCTACATCTTCTGTAGGTTCTTCAGAAGTTGAACCTTCAACAAAGTTTTCTTGGAAAGGTGGCCTAATGTTTTGATCAGGGACATTCTTTCCAATATTTTGATTCAGATTTCTCCTAAAGTTTGGGTTTCTTGCAACATTCTGGTTATCACTAGAAGACTTTCTTTCAATGGTCTCCACTCTGTCTCCTAATCTTTCCATACCTTTAATGATTGCATCCAACTTCTTTTCAAAAGCTGAAGGTTCTTCATTCATAGGCATTCTTCTTTCTGCTCTTGCTCTGGCTCGTTTTTCTATCAGATTTGCTTCTACACTCACCACTATGCTTTGCATTTCCTCTAATGTTTGGGGAGCTCTTTCCCTGAGGGAATAAGCTATATCAGAGTCAAAACCATCTGGAAATTTAACCAATACAAAATCAGGTGGGGGTCTTAGGTTTTGAGGAACTGCGTTATATGCTTCATTGAATCTAATGATGTAATCTTGTACTGTTTCGTTAGGTATTCTTCTTAATTTTTCGAATTCTGACAGGATCTGAAGAGGATCTTTCTTCTTCTCCCATCTGTTCAAAAATGCCCTATATAAAGCTGGTAAATCAGCAATACTATTTGGTGCAAGGGCCCTAAACCATGTCCTAACTTCTCCAGTAAGACTCTGAACGAAAATTCTCATTCGGACATCATCAGTGTCAATTTCATAGAACTCAAAGTAATCCGTCATCCTTTTGGTGTGTTGTTGAGCTGTATAAGTACCTGATCCATCAAAAGGTGTGATCTTACTCTGGTAATCTTGGGGCAAAGCGGCAGCATTGGCTGGTATCTGTAAAGGGGCATATCGATTGGCCATTGGAAGATATAATGGGGTAACAGGAGTTGATGGAGATGGAGGATTAGAAGGGATGACAGGTCTGGCAGGAGGAGATGGAGGAGTAGAAGGGATGACAGGTGTTTGAAAAGCTTGAGAAAAAGTAACTGAACTTGGAGATGCTTCAGTAATTACAGAGATGTTTGAATTTTCTTCAAAGGTTTGTTCAGATTGAATAGAGTTCTGTAATTGTCTGTCAAGATGATGTGAAACAAATCTGTATTGTAAATCTTCAAAGAACAATGGATCTGGAACTAATTTGGATAATTCGGTTTCAGAAAAATTCACAAATAAGGATGTTTCAAAGCGTGCATCAAAAGGAATTTCATCAATATATATAATTTTCATAGGACAGGATGCAGATCTAGAAAGTGGTCTAGAACTTCCTGAACTCTCTTGACTTCCTCTTTCAAAACTTTCTTGATTTCCTTGTCTTCTAAGAATCCTAGGAATCAGATTTGGATTTTCAAATATTGGTGGTGGATTAGGGTCAGGGTTTGACCTAGTATGTCGAATCCTTTCTGAAGCCAGTTTTCTTAGACTATATGTTTTTGGATTTTTGGTTTTAATTGAAAGAATAAATACAACTTCTACAAATTCTTCAAGAAATAATGATGTATGATTAAAACTTTCTCAAAGATTT
>JAXQQM020074568.1:0-12010 GCA_034641835.2 Pinus albicaulis | reverse complement strand
TACATTACAGAGCTATCTCCAGACTAATCGAGACTAATCTAATATGCGTATACAAACACGTTATTTATAACAAAAGAAATATAACTGATTCCTAAAGTTTATGCTGATGGAGAACACGTAGACCATTACGTCCACAGATCTAGGATCATGGCCGTATTGAAGAGTAAATCTATGAGGAGTGGATGTTTGAATTCGGTTATGGAGCCGTGTACAGATGTTGATTTGTCCTCCGCAACTCAAAAACGGCCATATGAACCTTCACGTGACACGAAACAGAGTCCTGTCACTGTGGGACTCTACGGTTGACTTCCATTTGGACACCTTTGACCGCAGCCTCTTTAGATGGATTTGCTCGAGCCAATAGGGCACGATCCATGTCCACATCATTTCAGACTTGCCCATGTGGCTCGTTTTTCCTGTAGACACCTTTAACATAGAGTTTCACAAAATGGCTGCGGAAAGTGGCAAGATTCCGCAGCTAGATGAGAAAAATCTAAATCAAACAGCAGACACAAAAATATAATTAAAAACCATGTTAGATGCTCTTTTGCAATTAATATACAATGATATTGACAACTTGGAAGGTTCAGGTGGATGAAAAAGGTCTAGAAAGATGTATGGAAAAGTTGCAGATTTGAGACTCAACATACCCCCACTGTAAAGGTGTTGCATGTCCTCATGCAACCAAAATTTTGATAATCCTTCTTCATTTCATGTGCCTTGACATTTCAGCCAGTACATCCAATCCTCTCCTCTTCTTCCTTGGTGCTGCTAACATTCTGGGCTTCTTCATTAAGCATCTAAATTTGATGTTAACTAGTGCTCTGCTTAACTTCTGGCAATTCCTTTTCAATTTCTTGTTCTTCTTCTGCCATATTCCCAGATGTAGCATGGTATTATCATGAATGATTTTGTCCAATTTACTTTGTTCCTTCAATGTCTCATTTTAATTTTTGATGTGTCTATTTAAAAGCTCTAGCTCAAATAATTCCTGTTTCAGTGATTGGACTAAATCATCTTGTACTGTGTGAGGTTGAATGGACGAAGTACTGGGACCTGTAGCTGCTTTTTCTAAAGATTCTATATAATCATATACTTCCTGCTGCTTGGGGTCTATATCAGGTGTCATTTTTATTGGGTTGTCCCCAAAATGCCGTGAAGGAGAGTTATCTTCAAAATCTGGCTGAGAAGGGCTCACATCAACATCTTGTTGAGAATGGGATGGACTATGTTCAATGTCTGACTGAGAATGAAATGAACCAGGTTCACTAACTGATTGAGAGTGAGATGGACTATGGTCAGCTGGGGACTGTTCAGATGTTTCCTCTCCCAAATCAATGAAATGGGGACCCTTCATTTGCGTTTTCCTCAATTTCCCCTTAAGTCTGCTGCTTCTTCTCACACGCTGTGGTACACTATCCTTTTGTTTTTGTTTTCCTTTCTCTGTCTTCTTGGCCATAGATGACTGTTTTTGAAGATAAACTAATCTTTCAGATAACACTTGATGATCTTCTTCTTCAGAAGAAGGGGTTTGATGTATAGCCTCAATAGTTTTCCTCTCTTTTGGTGTTATTGGCTTCTTACCCTTGATTTCTTTCTTCTTCCTCTTTGATAGTCTCTCTTCCCTATCAGTTCTTTCAATTGTAGTAGTAGGAGTATTTTGAATTTCATCAATTGTTCTTTTTCTCCTACTTCTTCTTGTTGTGCTACCTTCAGGAATTTCTTGAGTAGGAGTAATTTGAGTTTCATCATTTATTCTTTTTCTTCTACTCCTTCTTGTTGTACTACCTTCGGGAATTTCCTGAGGTTCCTCAAAGAAATTTCTAATCAGAAATTGTTCCCATGTGTCTTTCTTCTCCTTTAACTCTTTTTCAATCAAAATTTTTACAAGACCGTGGTGACATAGATGTGGTTCTACATCTCCTAAATGCTTCTGAACAGTCACAGACATTTTCTTCAAGCTATTTAATAGAAAATATGGGAGATTGAGAGCTTGATTATCTAGAAAATTCATCAGCAACCTGGTGTGGTACATATACATGGACCCAAAACGGCCTTCACATGTAATGAATTTTTGAACAACTAGCAGCAAAGTAGCCCATTCCTCTTTCAATGCATGAACAGGAATTCCTCTTTTAAAAATAGTTATGTCCATACCTTGGTTTCGTAAGATTGTTCTCCAGGCTTCATCACTGATGCTTTTATTCTTAAACCAACGCTCACCCTCTTGAAGAAGTTCCATGGCAGATGCTATAGATGCCTCGTTCACCGCAAACTTAAGGTCTCCAATCTCTACTTCCAAGCCATTGAACGACCTTGCAAATGCTTTTGTCACTTCTTTATGATAACCTCTGAACTTTTGGATAAACCGTAGCCACTTTGCTTTCTTCAATATATCCCTTACTTGCGGATATCCCTCCATGAAATTAGGTCCTTCCGGTTCTGCTCTTAGCAATTTACCCATTCTTCTTTCTGCTCTTCACAAATTTGCCTGCGTGAGGGTTCAATGGAAATAGAACGGCTGAATGCACAGAGATGAGCACAATGACTGTGGGTAGATATCAGAGAGTGGGTATACAGACTATAGCATAATAGAGAACGAAATGGAGTGAGACAGAACAGAGAGGGGTTTTCGTGAGCACGACAGAGATACAGTTGTGAGATTAACAGAGTATAACACATCCGGCAGTGTTTTGAAATTTGGTGGCTGCTAAATAAATGTGAGCACGTTTAAACAACGGCTATGGATTTATGCGGCTATAAGAGTCCATGGTCAAATCAATTACGTCTCATTGTCACCGGTGGAATATCGGAATATGAGTGAAGATCGGGGGTTTAATTATGGAATCGTTTGAGAATGAATGCGGGAGGATCATATGGAGATTGTGAAAGGGTTACGGAAGTTGTCAATATAATCATTGCACATAATGGATGGAGCTTATGGTTTAGAACTATATAAAAATGTGTTTTCAATGCTATTTGAAATGAATTTTACTCATACCTTGGAATCTTTTGCCTTTTTCCTTGGTCTTCAACTAGTTGCTCTTCATTGGTGTCTTGAATGCTCCATGTCTTCATAATTGATCCTCTCACCTGCATTTAATTTCATGATTATGGAAATAACATCTGGCTGTACATTCTTTTGAAAACAGAGTTGTAGCTGCGGAATCTGCTTCTGGCTGCGGAAACTGGAGTCAGCTGCGGAAACAGATGTCAGCTGCGGAAACTGACACAGCTATTATTTGGATGAATGGAGATGAACAGATGACAAATGACCAGATGGAAACGGTCATGAAAAAGAATTTTATTGATGAAATGGAATGAAATAGATAAAATGAAGTGGAATGGAGTGAAATGAAGTGCAATGAAATGGAATGAAGTGGAATGGAATGGAGTGGGTGGTCACAAAACTTGTGAAATGAAAGAAAAAAAAAAAAAAAAAATTTGGAAAATATAGAGTGTCAGGTGTTCCTGATTTTCACCCTATATTTTCTGTATAAGACTGCCAATCAGTGATTGGTTTTCAGGCTCATACATTTTTTTTATTTTTTATTTTTATTTTTTTATTTTTTATTTTTTAACTAAAAAGAACAAAAGCTAGGCTGGTGGAGAAGAAGAATTCTTCTGTACCAGCCTGATTGCAGAACTTTCTTGAAACATTTTGACAAAATCCTCTTTTGAGAGTGGCTTATTATAAACTTTCAATCTATGGCCATTCACAATAAGAGGAGTTTGAAACTCATCAATGGTCTTGATTCTTACCGCTCCATTGTTAAAGATCTTGTCAATCTCATATGGCCCAAGCCAATGAGTCTGAAATTTTCCTTGGAAATATTTAAACTTGGAACCAAATAACAATGCCCAATCTCCTTCTTGAAACTTCTTTTCTTTGATGTACTTGTCATGCCATTTAGCTCTTTGATATTGAACTAGATCAGTTCTTAGAATTGCCTCTTGTCTGATCTCATCTAGCTCATTCAATTGCTCCATTCTATGCTTTTGGGCTTCTGATAAGTCCATCCCCAATTGAACTGCTATCTTGAAGGTCTTGACTTGGAACTCAATGGGGAGCAAGACTTCTTTCCCATAAACAAGTTCATAGGGAGAATGTCATGTTGTATTTCTCCATGTAGTTCTGTAGGCCCACAAGGCTTCAAGAAGCCTTTCTGCCCAATATCTTCTATGTAGATGAACAATTTTGGTGATGATACTTTCAAGAAATTTGTTTGTGGACTCCACTTGACCATTTGCTTGCGGATGGTAAGGAGTAGATCTTCTGTGCTTGATTTTGTATTCTTCCATCAATTTCTCCACCAAGTTGGATGTGAATTGGCTTCCTTGATCTGTCACAATTTCTCTTGGAACACTAAAGCGAGTAAAAATATCCTCATAAAGAAAATGAACAATTGAATTTTCAGTAGCAGATACTAATGCTTTGGCTTCTACCCATTTAGTAACATAATCAGTACAAACCAATATATACTTCTTTTGCTTAGATGGTGGATTAATAGGTCCAATGAAATCTAAAGCCCATTTTTCAGAGGGTTCAATGAGTACCTGTGGTTGCAATGGCATTTCATTTGAAAGGGTAGGTTTCCCTACTCTTTGGCAGCTGTCACACCTTTTGACATATTGTTTTGTATCTTTGAAGAGGGAAGGCCAATAATATCCTAAAGAAAGGATTTTATAGGCCGTCCTTTTGTCTGCAAAGTGTCCGACGCATGGTTCATCATGACATGCCTTAAGAATATCAGGCATTTCATCTTCCCTGACACATCTTCCGATCACAAGATCTGGCCCTGTTTTAAACAATTCGTTAGAAATCCATGAATATTTTGAACTCTCCTGAATAATTTTTCGTTTTTCACTTGGAAATAAATGTGAAGGTAGTTTCCTTGTAACCAAATAGTTAGCAATATCTGCATACCAAGGAGTCTTAATAGTTACTGCAAACAAGTATTCATCAGGAAACTTATCCTCTACAGGAGAATCTTCTTTAGTATTCTGAATCCTAGACAAGAAATCAACTACCGTATTTTGTTTTCCTGGTCTATCCAACACAGTAATATTGAATTCCTGCAAAAGTAAGAGCCATCTTGTCACTCTGCCATTAGTAACAGGTTTGTTCATTAGATATCTAATTGCAGAATGGTCAGTATGAATAAAATTTTCATAGCCTGTTATATAATGTCTAAACTTATTGATTGCATGAACAACAACTAAAAACTCTTTTTCAGTCACAGTATAGTTCAACTCTGTGGGAGTCAAATTTTTACTGGTATAGTAAATGGCATAAGGGACTAAATATTTTTGACCCAACACAGCTCCCAGAGCTGTATCTGAAGCATCTGTAGAAATATGGAAAAGGAGTTTCCAATTTGGTCCTCTCAAGATAGGTGCTTCAGATATTCTTGTTTTCAAAGTTTCAAAGGCTGATTGACAATCAGGATCCCATTTGAATTCACAATCTTTTGTAAGAAATTTGAAGAGTGGAGATGCTATTTTAGTGAAGTTTTCTATAAATCTTCTATAGTAACCAGTAAATCCTAGAAAACTTCTAACATCTCTTCGACAATTTGGAATAGGCAACTTGGAGATGACTTCAACTTTTGATCTATCAACCTTAATCCCATCTCCTGAAATATGATGTCCTAAAACAATCCCTTCAGTAAACATCATAAAGCATTTTTCATGGCTTAATGAAAGGTTTGTTTCTTTACATCTTATAAGAACTTTTTCCAAATTTTCTAATGCCTCTTCAAATGAATTACCATAAACCGTAAAATCATCCATATAAACCTCTACACAATCATGGATTAGATCAGAAAAAATTCCTAGTACTGCTCTTTGGAATGTTGCAGGTGCATTACATAACCCAAAAGGAAGTACTAGGTAGGCAAAAGTTCCCCATGGACAAGTAAATGTGGTCTTATCTTGATCCTCAGGTGCTACTTGAATTTGATTATAGCCACTAAAACCATCCAAAAATGAAAAGTACTTTTTACCTGCTAATGTGTCTAATACCTGATCGATAAAAGGCAAAGGAAAGTGATCCTTCAAAGTTGCTTTGTTCAATTCCCTGTAATCAATGCATACCCTCCATTTACCATTCTTTTTAGGTACTATAACCAAAGGAGAAACCCATCGGCTATCCGAAATTGGATAAATGAAGTTTACATTGAGTAGTTTTTGGAGCTCTTCTTTCACTATCTCCCTAAGATTTGGATTCATCCTTCTTTGAGGTTGTCTGATTGGTCTACTGTTTTCCTTAATATAGATATGATGGATGCAAGTCTTAGGATCAATACCTTTCATGTCAGTATACTCCCATGCAAATGCAGTAGAAATTTTTTGCAAGATTTTGGTTAGTTCTTTTTGTTGTGATTCTTCCAAATGTTTGTTGATATTCAATGTTTTTCCTGGAAAAATCTCAATAGTAGAACTACCAAACTCTTCCATAGAGTAAAGAGACATTTGTCTTGATGATAAATATTCTATGTCAGATTCCAACCGAAATTGTGTGGGGTCATATTCTGAAGATGTCTCAAAATTTTCTAATGTGTTCAGAATTTGACTATCCTCACTGATTTCAGAAATGGTAAAGACAGGTTGTATAGTATCCTCATCATCGACCCATTCATTGTCTCCTACTTCTGTAATTGCTTTTTCTAGAGGATACAAATTGAATTTCTTTGTCGAATTACCATTAGAAATGTACATATCCCCAGATCTCCAACTAATAAAAGCATCAGCTGTGGCTAGCCAAGGTCTTCCTAAGATAAGTGGGTGCCCTCCTAGATTACTCTTGGGAGTCAAAATCATAAAATCTACCGGATATTCCCAAGAATCTAAGGAGACTGAAATATCTTCTAATACACCATCTGGTTTAATAATTGATCGATCTGCAAGTTGCAGTAAAGTAGGTGTAAAAAGAAGGTTAAGAAGTTTTAGCTGTTCCATAGTCTGTCTACTCATAATGTTGATAGCAGCCCCTAGGTCAATCAATGTGTTTGGAATTTCTATCCCATTTATATGTGTCTTGACAATTGGACTTCCTGGATCTACATACTTCTGCATGGTAATTTTTCCCATCATAATATCTGCAATCTTTCCTACCAGGTGGATTCTTCTTGTGTCTTTTAGTTTCCTTCCCGGTCTTTTGAAACTCAAATCCTTTATGGTTTTTGCTAGAATAGGAATTTCTCGAATGGCTTGTAGCAAGGGAATCTTGATACAAACATTCTTCAATTCATCTAGAAAGTCATAGTTAGGCAACAAGATTTGTTTTTCCACCCCCTTGTCAATTTGTAGTCTTTCGGGAAAAGGAGGTGTAGATGAAGATGTTGGTTGCTCAACTATAGGAGTTGTGGGTGTTAACTTTTCTTTTTCTTTTTGCATGCTTGAATTTTGAAGAGATTCTTCCTCAGAACCTTTATTAACTTGAAGAGAGTCCTCCTCAGAGGTATCTTTCTCTTGAATATCTATAGAAGGTTTTTCTAAAACTCTACCAGATCTGAGTTGTACATCATTGAGAGGAACAATCATATAGGTAGGAAATTGTTGTCCTTCTACCATGTAAGTATTCTAAGGATTTTTATTATTAGGATTTGGCAATGGCTGAGTTGGAAGTTGATTTGTCTTTTGTTGGTATGGGAGCATGAGTTGAGGATTTGGATTTTGTTGAGAAGGTTGTTACTGTGGAAATGGCAATGAAAGTTGTGGATTTGTGTTTGGAAGTTGTGGAGCTTGTTGATTTTGAAAAGATGGAGGATATTGATAAAATTGAGCAAATCTCCCATAAGGATTTTGCATCCCTTGTACCCATGGTTGATATGGATTTTGATGTTTGGGCCAAGGTTGTTGCCAAGGATTCCAATTTGGTGGGGTTTGAAGATTCATAGGGTTGTTAAACCCTTGAGTTTGTTGTCCCTGCCAAGGTCTTCTTGCAACAAAATAGAGAGATTCTACTGAATTTGGGTCTTCTTGAAAGACAGCTTTGAGTCCAAGAATTGAAGGACAATCCTTGGTCTCATGATTCTCTGAGCAAATCATACATGTTTCTACAACTTTTGCATCCAAGGGACATTCCCTTAAAGCATGTTTCTTCCTACATTTCGGACAAAAGATGGCTAAAGAATCTGTTTCTGCTTTCTGCTTGTTTTGGATTTTAAGGGTGTCTAGTTGTTCACTAAGGCTCCCTAAGATATCAGTTTTGAACTCATCAAGCATATTACCAATCTCTGCCCTACTTACCGATCCAGTTGCAGATTTTTTAGCCCTAATAAGAGAAGAATCCCTAGGCCCTTTTCCAGTTTTAGATTTTCCTCTTGAGAGATGGATACATAGTTCTGTTATATCACGAAATGGAAGTTGAGAAATGTCTCCTTTCCCCATCATGTTTAAAATGTCTATCCATTCATCTCTAATGGCTTTTAATATGAGTGCTTTCAAGGTTTCATCATCTAAGTTTCTCATCTTTGCTCTTTTCAAGTTGTATTGAAATCTTTCAATTAAGTCTTCCAAATTTTCATCTTCTTTTTGCATCATTTTGAATACCTCATCCTTGTGATTGGTGGGCATACAATAGTCCAAATATCTATCTAAAAATGTTTGTTTCATATCATTCCAAGTCCTAATAGATTGAGTAGCTAATCCCATGAACCATTTCAAAGCAGCTCCCTTCAATGTTGAAGGAAACAATTTAAGTTTTTGAGAGTCTTCCATATAGTCATAGGTTCGGCATACGACTTCATCCCTAGGCCCTTTTCCTATTTTAGATTTTCCTCTCGAGAGATGGACACATAGTTCAGTTATATCACGAAGTCGGAGTTGAGAAATGTCTCCTTTCCCCATCATGTTTAAAATATCTATCCATTCATATCTAATGGCTTTTAATATGAGGGCTTTCAAGGTTTCATCATCTAAGTTGCTCATCTTTGCTCTTTTCAAGTTGTATTGAAATCTTTCAAGTAAGTCTTCCAAATTTTCGTCTTCTTTTTGCATCATTTTGAATACCTCATCCTTCTGATTGGTGGGCATACAATAGTCCAAGTATCTATCCAAAAATGTTTGTTTCATATCATTCCAAGTCCTAATAGATTGAGTAGCTAATCCCATGAACCATTTTAAAGCAGCTCCCTTCAAAGTTGAAGGAAACAATTTGAGTTTTTGAGATTCTTCCATATAGTCACAGGTTCGGCATACGACTTCAAACTCAAACAGAAATGTTTCAGGATCCTCACTTCGCAATCCATAAAAGTTAGGAAGGACAGATGGTGAGATATTTTTCATCGTTGTATGAGTTTCCTCATCAACTATAGGGAATCCAAACAAGTTGTCTCCTTCCCTATTTCTTCCATTATTTCCTTCACCATTGTTGTCTCCATTGTTTCCTCCTCTTCTACCTCTACCTCTACCTCCATCTATTACTTCCTCTGCCATGATAGTTTCTTTAGAGTCCTTAAAGTCCTCTAGTTCTTCTACCAAGGGAGGATGAGAGAGAGTCTCTTTTTTTTCTAAATGGGATTTAGTAGATGGTATAGGAGAATCCTCTAATTCAGCTGCTCCTTGAGTTCCAAAAATCTTAAGGCTAGGGGTAGATGGTGGTGAATCTGGTCTATGCCTTGAAGAAGATGGAGTTATGAAAATCGAACTCTTGGCTTTAGCTATAAAACTTCCCCTAGAATCTCTTGCTCTATGCATGTCATTTTTTTTTTTTTTTTTTTTTAAAGTTGGGCTAATAATTCTCTTTCTGATCTTCCAGATCACACTAGGTGCAAGAAGAGAGCATACTTAAGAAATTACTAAACCAATAACTCTCTTTTATGATCCTCCAGATCACACTAGGTGCAAGAGGAGAGCATACTTCAAGAAGTTATCAAGTTTTCCCTTCTTTTATGATTTTTTTTTTTTTTTAAGAAATTGGCTACCTAGTTACACTTCCCCGGCAACGGCGCCAAAATGTTTGGTCAATTTAGTGTGTCCTAAATTTCTACATTAATTTATCAATCCGGGATTCGTAAGCTGATGAAGTGCGGCGCACTATATGTGCAAGATAATCTATTTCTTAACTTTTTGTCGTTTTTGGTTTTCTAAGGTGAGATGGAAATTCTAAAATAAAAACAAGTATGGTTATTTTTGTTCAAGGAAATGATATCCTCTATAATGATTTACCAACTTGAAACTTAAAAAGGAATTTGAAACTTACAATGACAAAACTTGAAAGGAAATGAAAATGTGCTGCTGAAATGAAAAGGTGCTGCTAGTCTAATAAATCAAAATAGTGAACTATTGAGCATGAAAACCAAACTATTCTTGCTGCTGTCTAAACACAAAAGAAACTATGCTTAAAGAAATCCAAAATTGCAACAAAGTAAATCTAAATCAGATTACATCAACTTGTCTTCTGATCCTTCATCATTAGTCCAGCTATGATTTTCGGAAGTAACCATAAAAAACTTGAGTAACTGATATCTAACTTGCAGAAAGTAAACTAATATCAAACCATACATTCATAATTCAATCCCTCACCATCAGTCCAGCTGTGGCTTTCGGAGGTAACTGAAGATGTCATGCACAATTTAATATTTCTAACTTGTAGAAAGGAAACTAATATCAAACTACACATTTCATAATACAATCCCTCACCATCAGTCCAGTTGTGGCTTTCGGAGGCAACTGAAGATGTTATGAGAAGTTTAATATATCTAAATTTGCAGAAAGGAAACTAATACCAAACTACACATTTCATAATACAATCCCTCACCATCAGTCCAGCTGTGGCTTTCGGAGGCAACTGAAGATGTTATGAGCAGTTTAATATATCTAAATTTAACTACTAAAGCAAATAAGAAAAACTGAATTAAACAAAGTAGTACTGAAATTAAACAGAAACTAAGAAAAACAAATTAGCAGCAGAACAATGTTAATTCCATGTCATTAGTCAAAAAGTTATGCAAATGCCCGGGCTGCCTATTTATAACCTGAAACAAGAACACTGATCAGTTTAACAATAACATAAAACATGAAAGACAGAAGTAAAATGGAAAGAATGAAAGATTATAAACAGAAATGAAGCATATATACCATGAAAGATGCAATGTATAAACATGTGAATGGATTATGGCACAATGAGCTTTAAGGAAATAAAACAAGAACTATACAATAATGCACAGAACCTTGGCAAGTGCAGGGGCCCTCTACACCAGCCTTGGCAACAATCTTCAAGTACGAATTACGTTTGGAAATAGTCTTCTTATATTAATATGCAGTCATAACAGAAAGGTGATATTATGGCACAGTGGAAATTACATTACAGAGCTATCTCCAGACTAATCGAGACTAACATAGACTAATCTAATATGCGTATACAAACGCGTTATTTATAACCAAGGAAATATAACTGATTCCTAAAGTTTATGCTGATGGAGAACACGTAGGCCGTTACGTCCACAGATCTAGGATCATGGCCGTATTGAAGAGTAAATCTATGAGGAGTGGATGTTTGAATTCAGCTATGGAGCCATGTACAGATGTTGATTTGTCCTTCGCAACTAAGAAACGGCCATATGAACCTTCACGTGACATGAAACAGAGTCCTGTCACCGTGGGACTCTACGATTGACTTCCATTTGGACACCTTTGACCGTAGCCTCTTTAGATGGATTTGCTCGAGCCAATAGGACACGATCCATGTCCACATCATTTCAGACTTGCCCATGTGGCTCTTTTTTTCTGTAGACACCTGTAACATAGAGTTTCACAAAATGGCTGCGGAAAGTGGCAAGATTCCGCAGCTAGATGAGCAAAATCTAAATCAAACAGCAGACACAAAAATATAATTAAAAACCATGTTAGATGCTCTTTTTCAATTAATATACAATGATATTGACAACTTGGGAGGTTCAGGTGAGTGAAAAAGGTATAGAAAAGTGTATGGAAAAGATGCAGATTTGAGACTCAACAGTTCTACCTGAAATGTTGGGCAGTGAATCATTACTCATAGGGGACA
>JAXQQM020062004.1:0-51550 GCA_034641835.2 Pinus albicaulis | reverse complement strand
AACATTTCCTTTTATGTTTTAGAAGATTCTCATTGCATTAGAATTAATCTTTTTCACAAGCTCTTCCAACAAATATCTAACTAAATAAATCAGATTAAGTTGTAGTGTTTTGAGTGACTTTTCATTTCATGAATGTTCATTTAGAAGCTGTAATATCCATGGATTAGGACTCTCTGTTTTCATCATTTTCTAGTTAGGAACAGAATTTGCAAATAAAATCTGTTTTAATTCATTTATTAACATTTCCTTTTATCCCTTTTGACATAGATCTAACTTCATATTTTTAGCATACAGTAGCATATTAAGCATCAAACATAAAAACCCAAAAACATCAATAAAACACTAAAAACAACAAAGTAAGAAAAATGGATACTGAGGCACATATAGTGCATCACACTTCATCAGTTTACTAGCCCTGGTCGATAATTTATGTTAGCAATTTAGAACACTAAATTGACTAAACAAAAGTTATCTCACCAAGAAGGGACACTACATACTCCCCCTCTTGGTTAAACTTGGCTTGAAGTTTTTCCTACAATAATAAGATAGTTAGTTCTTTTTTTATTCTCCTATCAATAAGTTGTTAACCTTGTGTATATGTATTTAATATATTTTTCTTCATGTAAATCCAAATTTTGATGTTTTATAATTGGAAGAAAATCCATGAAAACTAAAACATACCATTCTTAATCAAGTAGAAAATATATCCATGCCGTATTAGGCATGTTTTGATATAAAATACCAAATATTTCTATATCAAAAGCAACTCTACAAGTTATAGTACCATATCAAAATACTATTTTATGTAATTGATATGAAATGTACTTAAGTTATCTATAATAATTTGATATTCTACATGTTTTTTCTTTCTCATAGCCTATATGAATCCTACATGTCTCATCTTCTTAGTTTTGTAGTATGTTGAGCTTTCCAATATATAAATAGCTCACACATAGGTTGTATAAATAAAAATTATGGTCCATCCCATATCACAATCAATTTTGTATACAGTAAGTATAAAATCATCCACATACAATTTTCAGTAAAATTACGCAAAAAAACATGATGTCATATATAAAACTCACTCTTACATCCCACTTGATTTATGTCTTCTCAATCCAGTTGTCCCATTTTCACTCGATAAGACATCCTTGCAATAAAAATTTAGGATCTATCTTTATTTTTTTATTTTTTTTTCTAAACGTTTACTCTTTTAGGGAAAAATCACAATTTGATGTTTAAGGCACCATTTTTTATTTTTTAAAACTAACAAGCTAAAGTTCAATACAATCCTTATTGACCCACTTATGTATTATAGACCATTCCTTTAGTTTCCATAATCTTCATTATTACTCAATTCTATAACTTGAGAATCAATTATGAATGACTTTCTTAGAAGATCTTCATTCCGAAAGAAAATTTATCATTTTGAAAGCGGGTTGTAATAAAGAAAAACCCTCACAATTATGCAAATACAGTGTCTATATTATTGAACCTACCTTGATAACTATAAGTCAATTTGTTTTCCAACTATGAAATCACTCAGGATTTCTATTCAGTAATTAATCAATTCATTTGGTTCCATGTCTTATTCCTTACTATTAATATGTGCGTAACAACAAGCTATGAATACCATACATTTCTCAAAATTTGATGAATCTTGTTGAATCTAAATAATATTTAGACTATCAGAAGGGAATTTCTAGCCTAAAATTAAACCCTTGAGAATTACAACCCTCTTAATTATTACAACATTTTGTAGGACTAATAAATACTGATACAACTATACATCCCAACACAAAATTCCTAAATCCAACAATCTCTTCCATTCCACATATAATACAATCATATTAGGCTTCTAAATCATGCAAGAATTCCAATTCATCAAAATGTGATCTCACTTTCCTTCAATTTCTCCCTCAAAAGATATCACAAGCACATATTCTTGTAAAAGAAGAACTCAACTAAGCTTTTTATTAATCACATACCTTTTTCTTTAAGTTCAAATTAAACAAAGTTATCACCACATAAAATGTTTACCTTATAAACATGTCATTCTCTTAACAATTTATAAACAATATGAATTTTGACTCGATCGCCTAACTAACAATAGTTTAGAGTAGTACATGAGTTCAATCCTCATAATTTCTCTAATTAATTTGGTTAAATAGAATTCAACCAATATTTAACTGAAAAAAATCATTAGAGAGACTATTATGGATTTCCTATAACTAATTTTTCTTAATCGAATAGAAAATATATTTCATCAACTTATCACAGTAATATTTTTCTACATTTCAAGTATTTGAAAATAATTTTAATTCTACCTAAATCCAACACATACAAAAGGATTACAATACTAGAGGATATATATCTAGTTCACACTTGACTCCATATCTCAAAATCAATTATTCCAAACATTCTAAAGCACCTAATGGTTTTCAGTATACCAATATTAGCATCTTCATTTGTAATAAAAATAAAATAATGGATTTAAAGCTCAAGCAGATTCATGTTGCAAATCTCTATCCATTTAACTTTAGTTACACATAATCACTCCTTAATCATGTCTATGAGATTCCATCAAAATATTCTAACCAGAAGAATTACTTAGCTCATAGATATATTTTAGTATGGATTCCACACCCATACATTTTCTCATACATATATGCTAGTATGGATTCCACATTCATACATTAGTCATAAATATATGTTAGTATGGATTCCACACCCATAAATTTTCTCATAGATATATGATAGTATGGATTCAACACCCATACATTAGCTTAAGGGAAACATAACCTTCAAGTGTTCCTTAGAATGACTTCCACAACCCTTCATGCACCAATCACTTAAGCCTCTTGTTTATTAGGAAGGCCATACCTCAACCTAGTATTTGAGTAATTTAAAGTTATTTGATGCATAATGTCAACCCAAAATACACAAAATAATGTCAAAGAAATCAGAGGAATTTCTTTCTTACTCATTAAGAATGTATTCCCAAATCATATTTTAACACATATAATTAATTCACATACATTACTCTCAAATCTACATTCACAATTAAAAGTGACATACTTCAAGGTAGCTTTTTGTTAAGTTTCCATTAGTGTACGTATGAAAAGAGTCAAAATTAACATGATGAACTCAATCATCATGTTAATTGAATCTCAACCTTATTGTTGTTACTAATTCCCAAAGCATACACACCAAGGTCATCATGCTATAGTCCATATTAAGCCAATATTTTTCTTAGTAAATATGATTTCAGCTATTAAAGATGACTACTAAGCCCATATCACATTCATTAAACATATATGAAACCATGCATGACCTCCACCTATCTCACTAATCGATTGACAATCAAGTCATTCAAATACTTGGTTTTAACCCCAACTTTCTCAAGAACATCCTTCCCCAACATGTCTTTAAGCATTTTAACATATTGCTAATAATATATCTTAACACAAATATAAAGGAATATAAGAAAACATTTTTTTTTCTTTTTTCTTTCATGAGTTTCTAAATGACATAATAATAATAATAATATCCTCTATGAAACCAATATACTTCCAAGTCAAGATATACAACAACTCAACATGCATGCAAAATCAACTTTCATACATCATCAACCTAGAAGTGAGCATGTTGGCCCATTAGGCCCTAGTGTTGTAACTTGGCTTTGATACCATATGTAAGGTCCCACCTTACCAACCATAAATAATATAGAGAAGTAGAGGAAAAATTAATCACTAATACTTTTTTTTTTAAAGCTTTAGATAATAAAAGAAAAAACTATCATATTCTCTATTCACACTTCAATAAATTATTAAATTCATTTTCACATTCATACCAAAAACTTGCAAACACAGGAAGCTACACCCATTAAATAGTTTATTTATAATTTCTAGTACATAAAAACTATAGTAAATAAGGCTTTTACACTAACAATTTATATGCACAAAACCTACACCATTCAGTACTTTTGACAAACATTTTGCAAATATGCAATCTACAGTGATTGAGGCCTTATGATAAACACTTTGCAAGCATGCAATCAAAATCCATTGAGGCATTTTGTCAAACACTTGGCAACAATGAATTTAAGCTTCTTCTTCAATATATTTATCTCATAATTTAGAAATTGAAATTTTAAATATTGGCATCTTAAAACATGGGCTAAATAATCTTAGTCTTTCATCAAAGACTCAAAAACAAGCGCACATAATTCAAAACAAAAATCTGCAAAACTGCCCAAATTTACGATCTTGGTTCTGAAAAGTACTTTTTGGAATCAAATCAGGGGTTACAGGTCCAAATGGCATGGATACCCCCTAATGTTGGGCTGAATCGCATTACAAATGCTAAGGAATGTGATTCTTAAAACAAAAAAAAAATTATATACTTAATGTTTCATTTACAACTTTTGTCAAACACATGGAATGAAAACTTTCAACTATATCTCTACATGAGAAAAAAAAAACCAGAGTTATGCTACTAATATATGCTCATTGAATTCACACATTTCTAAATCCACCATATGAGTTCTTGAACATTTTACAACCCACAAGATAATTCACTTGACATTATTTGACAAGCTTATTGCACCCACCGCTACAATTTGGAAAACACATGGCAGCCCTGAATGCTACAACCATAAAGGCTATTTGTCAAAATTATGATAGTACTATTATGAAAAATTGAATAAAAAAACATTGAATTATTTATAAGAATATAAAACATAAGCCATAACTGAAATTTACCTCAAAGTTATCTCAAGCATTTTATCTTCCAAACCATATTTTAGTTGCCATTATTTTTTCATTTTCTTTTAAGGGTTGATTCTGTAATTCCTTCAGGTATATTTTGGGTACATGCCCATTTTCTTACTTCTGTCGTAAGTCACAAGTTCGCACTTATGCATGCATAATGATAAAAAATTAATAGCATTTCCGATTCATGGATTTTGTCAAACACTTTGCAAAATATCTTGAAACCCTTTCTAAAACATGCATCTAATTACTTGAAACAAAACCATAAATCATGAAACACTTACCCAAGTCCTTTGGAATTTATTTATTGCAATTACCTTCAACAATATTTGGCTTTCCTTTCTGAAATGCTACAATACCAAGATTAGTACCATAAACTACACCAATAATAACTCCAATATTGGGATCTAAACATCCATACATATAGATGATCTAGTATTCATTTTTAACTAATCAATAATATTCTAGATAACATAAGCTTAAACCAAAATTAGATGCTAACAAAAATTCAAATTTCTACTTTTTATTTTATGCTAAAGCTATACTATAATTTTAGGACAATGGAAATTATACCTGAAGAGATATTCAACTCTAATCATTGAGAATATGACCCACCTTTGATCCCTTAACCAACTCATTTTAACCATCCGGTTTTCCACCAAACCATATCCAGGGAGAACTCCTCCCCCTGAACCCCCGAGCTATAAAAGCTCACAAACAATACTAAAATATAGCAGTAGAGAGATATCCAAGGCAAGTTGAGGAAGATAAGTTTCAATTCCTCCCAATACGACTCATGGTCAGCTCCACCATGTATAGCTAATTAGTAATTTAGTTTAGGAATTTCAAATTCATTTCAAAAGAAATTGGCTACTCTCCAAGTATCTCCCTCTCATAATTTTTTTTCAAATCTCTCCAACTCTTGGTATCACCATGCACTCCCCCCCAAGGGAGAATACATGAGGCACATATATAGGAGGAGCAAAAAATTCTTGTCATAAAAGAGGAGTAATATGCATGTCTTGTATTCCATTTAGATGAGTGTAACTCATGCCATTAAAGAGAGGTATGCATGCCTTAGTTAAGGAGACTGTAACATATGCATTAAAGAGAGTGTAAGAGGAATATTTTATGACATATCTTTAATGAGTGTAAGAGGAATATGCCATTCTTTGATGAGTGCATAAAATAGAGTGTAATGCATTATTAAAAGAGAGAGAGAGAGACTTACATAGAGCCATGAGAATCATCAAGGAGACAAAAGTGAAGTGATAGAGGAGATATAATTCCCTTTTAATAATAATATCATAGTCTCATAAAAGATAATAATGATATTAATAATATTGAAGATTATGTCGATATTGAAATATTACGATTCATTAATCATAATTTAAGTGATTTTCCTTCAAGTATACTTGATTACCCATTGATAGGAGGTGATTTAATATTTGTGGAAATTCATACTTGAAATGGTAGACATGAATTTCTATTTTTAGAAAGTCACTCCAAAATTGTTAGGAGTGAGATTTTATTAAGGAAATTCATCCCTGAGTTGTCCATGAGAGGTATTTTTCTTGCGGAAAATAGGGATTTCACACCACTATCACATACATCTTTGTGCCTTAGTAGATTGAGGACTCTGCACCCTGATCTACTCTAAAGATCAAAGATTCCAAACCTTGATCTTTTAAAATATTCAGGATTCCACGCCGTAAAAATTTCATTTTAGATCCAAGAATCCATGTATTTATCATTCATGGATTTAGGACTCTGCGTCCTATTCCTTTTATTATATATCCAAGACTCGTCATCTTTATATTTCATGGATTTAGGACTCCGCGACCTAATTTTCATGGCTTCTCATCTACTCTGCTTTGAAAATCCGTGTTTCACTTTAAGGTACTGATTGTGAGCTCATACCCATCTGATGGTTCATTGGTAAGGTCTTCTTCCAAGACCTGCACACATCACAATCTCATAGATCAAAGGAATCAAATGAATTTCATAATTATCTTATTAACATTTTACCATGGATTGTGCATGACTTCCATAGTCATTTTGGTTTTGGAGAAATGACTTCCACAGTCATTTATAAGTCGAGCATCCTTGTTAGTAGTGACCAAGTCCCCTGCCACATCATTCTTAATACGATATTAAGCACATATAATCATACAAATCATTTATCATCCATAAATCATAAGTAACCATATGTTCCACATTACCATGATCATCCATGGATCTGTGTCTCAATTATCCTAGATCGTCATCCGTGTCATACACCTATGACCGAAATAGGATACCAAAATTGAAAACATCGCTAATATTCTCTTAACCAAAATAAATTCTTATACACACAACCATAGATATGATCATAATCACACAAATTCTGCATGCATAATATTATATCATTATATCAAAATCACCATCTAAGTGTCATCAAAGCTATCTCACCAAGAAGGGACACTACAGATATATCTGTGTGTGTGTTGTTGAGAATAGGAAAAGTGTGCCTCTTCTACTGAGAAGAGGCTAAGTGTGTATATGATACAGAGAAAAGGATAAGATTTCTTATGTTCAGAAGAGTAGAAGTGTGTCTCTGTTGTAGAGAAGAGGTTGAGTGTGCCTATGCTGAGAAGAGGCCAAGTGTGTTTGTGCTATAGAGAAGAGGCCAAGAGTTCATATGCATAGTAAATAGGCCAAGAGTACCTATGGAGAAGAAGAAGGCCAAGCGTAGAGAGACCTATGTGATTTTATGTTCTTTTAGAGTGGAGTGAGTGCATATAGGTTTTTGTATGAGTGACTATTGTTGAGAAGAACAAAGGTCTAAATTTTGAGGAGAATAGAAATGATATCAGGCAGAGATGTTTCCATATACATTGAATATTATTTCTTTATTGAGTGTGGTTTGGACCCTGCATACAGGAAGTTGGTGCTTCCAGATCTATTGGGTGTCTGAAGAAAACTTGTGGGTTGGTACCTCCTACAAGTTGTTGCTTGCATAAATCCAAGGAGGTGCAAGTTGGTGCTTGTAACAAATCTGTGAAGTTAGTGCTTGACATGGTGATTCTTATAATTTGATCAAGTGTCTACAAAATGAGGGAGTTGGTGCTTCTTGCTAGTGGGTGTTAGAAAAGAAACAAAGGGAGTTGGTGCTTCATGTGAGTGGTGGCTCACAAACAAATTGATGTAATAGAGTAGGTGCTCTTATTTTTACATCAATAAAAAAACAAGATTTGGTGTTTTTTTCTCTCGGAAGGGTTTCCAAGTTAAACCTCTCTATCCAATGTGTATGTTTATCATGGTGCGTTTTTATGTGTTGATTTCATAGTACTGACACTCGATATGTTGTTGATGGTTATATGGATGGTTTCCAAGTTTGAATAAAAAAACATTGACAGAAAATTTTAAATTATGCTTA
Source organism: Pinus albicaulis (assembly GCA_034641835.2). Lineage (NCBI taxonomy): Eukaryota > Viridiplantae > Streptophyta > Pinopsida > Pinales > Pinaceae > Pinus > Pinus albicaulis. The sequence goes on along the minus strand of JAXQQM020062004.1, from coordinate 43,360 downwards.
ATATGGATTCACCCACCCCCCTCAGTATTAACATTGTTTCCAATAGTCTCCTCTCTCTTTCTTAATTAGAATAATAATCCACAACTGCATTAGAATTCCCTCATATAAAACGAGGGTTACCTTCTAGGGGGAAACACCCTAAATTAACATAGCTTCTACCGTCAGATCATCTGCCTAATGAATGGCCCAGACTGACTATGAAATTATAATATTTTACAAGGAAAATTTTCACTTATTCTTAGCTTGGGGGCGTTACCCGCGAATCCCTACCAGGGGCCCGTTTGACCCTAGACCCCCCAACCGGGGGGGGGGGGATAAACCACCTAGACCCCCACGGGGGAAGCTTAATTTTCTTATTTGTTAGGTGCACAACTCAAACTAGGGGTAATGATCTTCTCGAGCCGAGATTCTTGATTTCGTGAGACCTTCTTCTTTTTCTTCTTCCTAATTTTCTTCTCAACCTCTCAATTTTTGCTGTTATTACCTCCAAATAGGGTCTCCATTCATTCCCAAATCTATTTAGCATAATTCGTATTTTTTATCTTCCTCAAATATATATTTTGGGCGTTTTCATAAATTATTCATCTTTCTTGAGCATCCTACTGCAATAATTAATATGCAAGTGGATCCTAGCCACATCCTTCATATACAAATCTCCAAATGTTAGATCCACAAAACAATAATTGATATTTTTCTTTTTCTTTCCATACCATGAATTTATAGTAGTGAGGATAGATACTCCTGGAGGATTCATTCTAATATTTTTTTTTTTTTTTGTAAAATTTGCACCAAAATTTCCCGGATCTACTCTCTAGTGATCAAGCCACAACCTGTTTCCCTGATCCGATAACACTTGTTGGAAGCCTTGAAAAATAATGAGAGGGGGGGTGAATAATTATTATGCCTTATGCCATGTTTTACCCACTTTTTTCCTTTCTTTACCAAAACCCTGATTCATTCACTTATTATCTAGTAGCACATTAAACATTAACAGATCATGACATGTGAATCATATGAGTAGAAACCAAAAAATATAAGAGAAACAATGCACAAAAAATCAATCATACAAATGGGGACACAAGATATAACATGGAAACCTGAAGGGAAAAAACCATAGTCAACTAATATTTTTTGTCTTCTTCTTTTATTAATCTACAAATATCCTTTTACATTTGATCACTGGTCACCACCTGTGTGCAAGCAAAAAATTTCCTACCATGCGAGTTGTTACTTGCTCTAGGCCACTACCAGTATGAAATTTGTAGGCCACCACATGCAGGAAGCCATCACTTCCTCAAATTCATAGGCCACCACCTACTAGAACCTACCATTCCTAATAAGTCTCAGCCAACAACTACTAGACTATCTAGCCACCGCTCCCAAGTTCTCAGGCTACTACCTGAAGGATGCCACTACACCCTGAATACACAAGGAACCACTTTCTTTGAAAGCCACCACTTGCCACAATGAAGGCCCAAAAATTAAATATTTTTAACACCATCCCATCCCAATCCCCTACACACACGAGTTGGGAGGAGGTTAGTTACTATGCTAACCCAAGATACAAAGTGCCATTATGGAAACAGGGCATAAAAATTTTGATCTTCAACTCGCTTAAAGCCTCAGTTAGACATCATCGTTGTGTCCACTTCATCGAGACAATTTTTGTGATATAATTTTTTCCTTAATCTGAACTTCGACTCAAGAGATATGACCATTTGAATTTTGATGAATCAGAGAGCACCACATCAACAACCTTGCCACTTAATTCTCACATGGGTCCCACGTGGTTGTCCCCATCATCCTCCCATATCTTCTTGGAAATGATGTGTTAGCTATCGAACCATTCATGGCATTGATTTTTATAATTAGTTCATTTGTAAATATATAAACATAGTACATAAAACTCGCATTATTATATAAATATATAATCAATAGTTGGACCATAACTATTGTCAACTTTCACATTACTCGGTGTTAAATTGTAGCAAGAAAAGGCTTCATTTGACTTTTTCCTTAGTCAAATGGAGAAATTCAAATTTCCATATCAAAAAGATTACTTGAGTTGTAGTTAGTATGAGTGACATGGCTAAATCACTTAGTTAAGTCAATCAATTCAATTTTTTGGGCAAGAAGTAGAGTTGTGCATGGGTTGGTTACTATGATCTAGAAATCTAGTGGAGTTATAGTTAGTGAAACTCGGTTATTTGAGCTCTAGTCATGGATAAAGTCAATAGGAGTTAAATTGAGTAGTTGTAACTATTGTTAACTCACTGATCTCTGAGTTCACTAGTCAATTTAGTAAAAATATCCCTAGCCATACATGCAATTAAAACTTCCTAGTTGAGTGGAGGGAAAAGGCATAATTGTATTTATTATTGTATACTGGCGAGTTTATAAAGTTTTCATTGAGAAGGTGAACAAATTATCTTGGTATTTACGTAAGGAAATAAGAGGTTCCCTATTTTTTAGGAGTAGGAATTGCATAAGAAAATAGGAGGAAGATGGAGGTTTATTTTTCCTAAGTATTGGGCAGAGTAGACTCAAGAGTATGAGATCAGTATTGTAGTGCGGATTGATATTCAAGGATTGAAGTTTTGATTGTAATCGATCATTGTCTTGTCTGATATAATACAAACAGAGGAAGGGAATATCCTAGTTGGGTTCCCCAGTAAAAATAATGTGTTTATTTTAAATTGAATGATTGCATGTGTTTCTATTGTATGTTTCCCTTTTGCACATTGAGTAGAAGAAATTTGTGTCTATTTTTTTCAGTCTGAATTCATTAGAAACTGCAAATTTCGAGTTATTTCTACATGGAATCAAAGCTATTGAAAACTACATAGAAACTAGGTTCCTGATAATATTTTAGAGAAATTTCGAATAACATATTTGTGATGCAAGAATTTTCCTTAGTGCAAGAAGAATTTCCTTTTATGATTTGAGGCTTGAGTATGCATTTGAGAGAAATTCTAATTTCATAGCTTGGAAATATAGAATATAAGTTTTGCTGAATGACAATGGAGTATTAGAGTACACACAAACTAATCTTCCAAAACCAACAAAATCTAATGCACAAAACTTGGCTCAGTGGAAGAAAGACACAAAAAAATCCAAGAGGATTATCCTATAGGGAGTTAAATACCATGTGGTTTCAAGTTTGCATGGAAAGAAGATTGCATATGCAATGTGGAAAACCATCACAAATTTATTTGAAAGCAGTAGTGATGCCAGGAAATTGGCATGGAAAGATAAGCTCAGGAACATTCTAATACATAAAAATGAAACCATTGTCCAGTACCTATCGAGATTCTCTCAGGCTAGAGATGAACTTGGAGGATTTGGAGAGACTGTGCCACCATCTGAACTGTGAGCTTAGCACTCTTTGGTCTTCTGAAAACCTAGAAAAACTATCATGATTCGGTTAATGGAAGAGACAAGCTCCCAAATTGGGAGAGACTTTGGTCTGACTTGGTGCAGGAGGATATTATAAGAAACACTAGAGAAGGAGTCTTATCTAGATCTTATGAGGAAGAATATTGTGCTCTAGCTAGAAAAGGAAAGAATTCCAAAGCAAAGAATGCCTAAGGTGAGGTTGAGTCTAGCTAAAACTATGGAAATAAGAAAGAGCCCAGTATAATTAAATGCTTTCAGTGGCATGAGTGTGGACACTATGCAACCAAGTTTCCACACAATAAATGTAGTAGGTATGAGCTATAAATAAAAGCAGGATAGATGTCTTTCACTGTTGGGAAAAATACTGAGAGGGGGGGGGGTGAATCAGTATTTAGGACTTTATCAAACTTTTTACTTTTTCACTCTCTAAAATCCATACGCTACTTTTCTGAAGCCAACTAGCGTATACACGCGGATATGCTTCATAAAACTCGCGTATACACAGAGATCTAATTATGCCATTAATTCTTCACTTATATCATTCCATCATTCATTCATTAGATGTTCAATAAACAGTAAACATGTGCAGTAAAAATAGTATAAACCATCACACATAAGCATCACACATGAACACCAGGATTTTAGGTGGAAACCCAAGTCGGGAGAAAACCACCGCTGCAGTTGCTCAGCCTTCAATATTTTATTATAGAGAAAACATCTTACAACATATGTGCTGGTGCAGACTCTACCAGCACGCAGGCACCCACCTGCGCTCGTTTACCAGCCTCTCTTTGAAGGGAGCTACGACCCCCTCGCTCTCGCCTTCTACTGCCTCTCTTGGAAGGAGCACGACCCCTAATCTCTGTTTACCAGCCTCACCTGGAAGGGAGCTATGACCCCCTGACTGAAGGCTACAACCCTCAGCACCTCTATGGACCACGTTTCATCAATTTTCACACTGGATCCAACAACTCAAATAGAGTACAACTTGTAGGCCTCATTTCATCATATTATCAGGCTGGACCCACTCCACACATTTAAGTTCAATCATACAACCAAAATGATACAGACAACTCAGAACTATAGAATACAGATAGCAGTAACATAGCAGAATAGATCAGACATTTCATACCCCATGCTTCAGCAAACCCTAGTTTGCATACGCGCTTTCCTTTCACTGATCCCACATATATATGCTCCTTCTACCATACAAACCCGCGTATACTTCTGTACATATTACAGAGCTAATTTCACTGTGCATACGCGCTTTATCTTCAGCAAATCCACGTATATACGCGCTTCTTCTGCGGAAAACTAGCATATGGTTCTTTAGACATTTAGGTCAATTCAATTCTTCAGAACAGACACATCACACAGATTTTACCCTTTACTTCAGACAGATGTTCGCCTCATCTCAGATCTAATCATTCCATACACAGATCTAGCAAATACAAGTATATTTGAGATCTAGATGCCCTTCTTCATCATTGGTGCATCATGCATTCAGATCTATCATTCAACTATAACCCTTTCCATTCAGATATACTTTAGAGAGAAGTATCTATCTGGTCGCACGTCTTCGCACCCACACACTCATAATTTGCACAATGAATTCTCTTTATAGATTATCTTTTCAATACCATGAGCCAAAACCACATTACTCGATGGTATTCCCCCGGGATTCGGGTCACATAGACGAATCATTACTCAATACAATGGGTTTAATACCATGTGTTACCCCTGTTTTGCATTTTTGAGCGCTTTTTCCCATACGCGACTTGGCAAATTACTTTACCTGCATACGACTTCTCCTAGGACAATTCCGCGTATGCCTTGAGACATACTCTTTTCATCATAGATCTAGCACATACTGAATTCCTTTCTTCATTACCTTCTGTACTCACTGTAGATACATCATATTTACATCATTTAACAAGATCATCAAGACATATTCCATCAAGCACAACTTCATCAAGTAGGTTGCCATCATCTTCATCAAGTGGGTTGCCATTCAAGGACAACACTCTATCAAGTGGGTTGCCATCAAGGACAACACTCTGCATCATATTGCCAACAATCTCCCCCTTTGGACTTGATGGCAACCACGATGGTGTTTGATCACTACAACAGATAGATACATTAAGAACACAATGACACCATGTCACTCTCCTCATTCTTTGACACCATTATTTTCCTTTATTCAAACACCATATCACTCTCCCCCTTTGACATCAAGGGCAAAGGGCGGATCAAAACCAGCACAAGGTTTTTCTCCTCATGTAGAAGGAAGCGTTCTGCAGATCTGATGTATACTGAAGTGACCAAGCTCCCCCTGAGTTCATGCTAAATCTTCAAACATATTTTTCAATGAAGCACATGACTCTATGACCTTCCTATCACCAAAGACTCATACTTACATCAAAGATCCAACCAAGTGGATTTACATATGAGACTCAAGTACCCAACCAAGTGGGTTTACACATTTTGACTCAACTACCCAACCAAGTGGGTTTACATATTTTGACTCAACTACCCAAAAAAGTGGGTTTACAAAATGAACAAGTCCTTACATGACTGAATATTACAATTTTACATCATAGGTCTCAACATGACCTTTTCATCAAATTACAAATATGAATTTTCATGACCAATACCAGAAAGACCTCAAGAGAGATCATATATCAGAACCATCATAATGCCAACAATGCATTATACTTAGCAAGGCTAGGGCTCCCCCTGAAAATGTGCATCCGAACATCCTTTCCATATGACCAAGGCTCCTCCTTAGCTTGTGCAACCTGAACACCTTCAACAGCAAGTCATCGGCAACAATCTCTGCATGATCTATCCTTATCTCTGAATTATAAGACTTTCATCTCAGCAACAAATACTCTTCATCAAAAAGCAAACAAGACTCATCCATAATCTTCAACATAAGAAACCATGTATCATTTTCATAAGAAGTGATACTTGATGGGAATGTGCTTGGTCTTCGAATGCATAATAGGATTCTTTGAGATACTGATGGCACTTGTATTATCACACTTAATGGGGACAGGAGGTGTACATTTGATTTGGAAATCTTGTAAGGTTTGCATCATCCAAAGGAGTTGAGTGCAACAAGATGCGGCAGCCACATATTCTGCTTCTGCTGTAGATAAGGCAATAGAATTTTGCTTCTTGCTGAACCACGATACTAACCGGGGTCCCATATAGAATGCACCACCACTAGTGCTTTTCCGATCATCAACACTTCCAGCCCAATCTGCATCAGTGTAAGCATGAAGAGTAAGATCAACATTCTTTGGATACCATAGACCAAATTCTTGAGTTCCTTGTAGATATTTGAATATTCTTTTAACAGCCTGAAGGTGAGACTCCTTTGGATTAGCTTGGAATCGTCCAACAATCCCAACTGCATGCATAATGTCTGGTCTAGTCCCAGTGAGATAAAGTAGACTTCCTATCATTGATATGTATTCTGGTTGATTCACCGTGGGAGAATCATCATGAGAACTGAGATTGCATCCGGTTATCATTGGTGTACTTACAGGTTTGCATTCTTCCATGCCATACTTCTTCATAATTTGCTTAAGATATTTTGCTTGTGATAGGAATATACCATCTGCAGTTTGATGCACTTGCAAGCCAAGAAAGAATGTTAGTTCCCCAAGTAAAGACATTTCAAATTCTTGCTGCATGACAGAAGCAAATTTTTGACTCATAGATTCTTCATTACTTCCAAAAATGATATCATCAACATATACAACCACAATCAATAGTTTATCATTCTCAGTTTTTGTGTATAAGTTGCTATCAGCAGACCCCTTTGAAAATCCTTGTTGATGAAGATATTTGTCAAGACGATAATACCATGCTCTTGGAGCTTGTTTGAGACCATATAGAGCCTTTTTAAGTCTACAAACAAGATTTTCATCATTTCCCAAAATGAATCCTTCCGGTTGTTCTATATATACTTCTTCTTCTAGATCACCATTAAGAAAAGCAGATTTAACATCCATTTGATAAACTTTGATTTGTTGATAACTTGAAAAGCAAGAAACATTCTTATGGCTTCAAGTCTAGCTACAGGAGCAAAAGTTTCTTCAAAGTCTATACCTTCTTGTTGAGTATACCCTTTGCAAACCAGTCTAGCTTTGTTTCTTACAACATCTCCATTCTCATTTAACTTGTTCTTGAAAATCCATTTAGTTCCAATGACATTTGTATCATGTGGTCTTGGTACCAATTCCCAAGTGTCATTCTTTTCAATTTGATCAAGCTCTTCATTCATGGCTTGCTTCCAACATTCATCTTTGCTAGCTTGATTGACATTGTGTGGTTCAATTGTGGATAGAAGTGCCAGATGACTAGAAGATCCCACCAGAGTTCTCCTTGTTCGTACACCCGATTCCTTGTCTCCCAAAATTTGAGACTCAGGATGATTCTTTTGAACATATCTGGAAGGAGCTTTTTCAGATAGATCATTTTCAGGTTCTTCATTTGATCCACTGTCTATATCATTTCTATTTGATGTAGAAGGACATAAGTCACCATCATCTTCTTTTGTTGTTTGTTTTTCTTCTTTAGGAGCTGCAGGAGACTCATCAATAAAAACATCAATACATTCAACAATCTTTCGAAGCCTTTTATTGTAACATTTGTATGCTTTGCTTGTAGATGAGTAACCAAGAAATATCCCTTCATCCGATCTAGGTTCAAACTTGCCAAGCTTTTCATCATTATTTTTGATAAAGCATTTACTTCCAAAAACTCTAAAATGCTTCACAGAGGGAGAATTACCATACCAGAGTTCATAAGGAGTTTTGTCACTATTTACCCGAACATGTGCCTTGTTGAGAATGTTAGTTGCTGTATGTGCTGCTTCACCCCATAACATGTCAGGAGTTCCAGAATCATCAAGCATAGCTCTAGCCATTTGTTGAATTGTTCTATTCATTCTTTCTGCTACGCCATTTTGTTGTGGAGTGCCTGCTACAGAGAACTGTCTTTTTATGCCATTTTGTTCACAAAATTCAAAGAATTCATTTGATGTATATTCTCCTCCTCGATCAGATCTAAGACACTTGATTTTTAGATCTAATTCATTTTCTACCAATGCTTTGAAGATCTAAAATTTTTCAAATGCTTCATCTTTGTGTTTAATCAACCTGATCCAACACATTCTAGAGTAATCATCAATAAATAAGATATAGTATTCTTCCCCACGTGGTGAATTTTTCCTCATAGGTCCACATATGTCAGTATGAATGAGTTCAAGAGGCTCACTTGATGATCCTTCTTTGGCATTAAATCATACTCTGGTCTGCTTACCGAATTGACAAGATTTTCATATGATACTTTCTGGTAGATTAATATTGGGAAGACCACGAACAGCTTGAAGTCTGCTTGCTTTGTTGATTTGAGAGAAGCTCAGATGCCCCAGCCTTCTATGACATAGCCAATTTTCTGAATACTTTCTCAAGTAACATTGATCTTTGCCGTTCAGTACATACAGGTTGCTTGGATTTCTTTTCCCTTTTATAATAATTTTACCTGTATCAAGATCACGAACCACACATTATTTTGAACTAAAGACCACTTATGTTCCTTGATCACACATTTGACTTACACTTAACAGGTTATGCCTTAATCCATCCACATACATGAAATCATTAGCCTTCACCTTTTCTTTTAGAAACACTGACCCTTTTCCTTTAATTACAACAGGAGTATCATTTCCAAATGTAACTTTCTTTTCCTTTTCTAGAGCATTATATGTAAGGAGTTTGCTTTTGTCACCTGTCATGTGTCTTGAGCACCCACTATCAATGTACCATTGATTTTCTTCACCTTCTGCAAATAATGTTATCCCACAATTTTCAACCTGTATTTCTTTCTTTTTCCATACTTTAGAGCTTGAGGGAACATGTTCTTTTGGCTGGACCTTGCTCCTGCATTCAGATTCTTCATGACCAAAGTTATTGCAATAAGTACATTCAAATTCGTTTTGAAGAGGAGAAAAGTTGTTATAGGTATTCTTCTTTGGTTCAATATTCATCCTTTTATTTCTTGCTTCTCTTGTCATGATGGTTTTATATGCAACACATTGAACAACTTTATGACCAAAATTGTGACATGAGAAACATTGTCCATTGAAGTAGAAATTTCTGCGATCATGAAATCTTCTATTTGAATTTACTTGTTGGTTGTAGCTTCTTTGAAAGATATCCTATCTCATTTCAAGCAGCTTTAATACCATGCAATTGAACGATAGAAAGAGTTTGCAGATCTTGCCTTTCTTCAATAGCCGAAACTTTAGAGTCAAATTTAGAAGTCAAGGATCTTAAGACCTTTTCCACCAGAGTAGTATCAGTTATGGTTTCACCCAAATTTCTCATTCGATTTACAATATCATCCAGACGAAGAAAGAAACTGGCAACACTCTCATCACTATGCATCTTCAAATTTTCATATTAAATTCTAAGAGTTTGGAGTTTTGCACTTTTTACCTTTGTATCTCCTTCATAGCTCAGAATGATTTTGTCCCATATTTCTTTTGCTGAATGTAGCTGCATCACTTTAGCAAATTCTGATTCATACATGCTTCCTAATAAGACATTCACTACTTTGGCATTGATTTCATACTTCTTCCTTTCAGCTGCATCAGTAGGAATACTTGCCGGGTATTGATAACCTTCTTCCACGACTGCCCATTGCGACGGATCTCCTTCAAGCGATCGTTTCCGCAGAAGACCTTCTTCCTGGGATACCAATTGTTGGGAAAATACCGAGAGGGGGGGGTGAATCAGTATTTACTGCATAATCAAATATTTTTACTTTTTCATTCCTTAAAACCCATACGCTACTTTCCTTCAGTAAACTAGCGTATATACGCGGATCCCCTTTATGAAACTAGCGTATACACAGAGATCTAGATCTGTCATTAAATCTTCACTTATATTGTTCCATAATTCATTCATCAGATGTTCAACAAATAGTAAACATGTGCAGTAAGAACAGAATAAACCATCACACAAAGCATCACACATGAACATATGAACACCCAGATTTTAGGTGGAAACCCAAGCCTGAGAAACCACTCCCCAAGTTGCTCACTCCCTTCAATATTTTATTATAGAGAAAACATCTTACAACATACAGCTCGCGCAGCCTTCCTACCACACGCAGCACCCACCGCGCTCGTTTACCAACCTCTCCTCGGAAGGGAGCTACGACCCCCTCGCTTCGTTTACCAAATTTCCTCCCGGGAAGGGAGCTACGACCCCCTCGATTGCCATCACCACCGGGAAGGGAGCCATGACCCCCCGAATCGAACAACCCTCAGCACCTCTATGGACCATGTTTCATCAATTTTCACACTGGATCCAACAACTCAAATAGAGTACAACTTGTAGGCCTCATTTCATCATATTTTCAGACTGGACCCACTCTACACATTTAAGCTTAATCATACAACCAAACTGATACAGACAACTCAGAACTGTAGAATACAGATAGCAGTAACACAGCAGAACAGATCAGACATTTCATACCCCATGCTTCAGCAAACCCTAGTTTGAATACGCGCTTTCCTTTCACTGATCCCGCGTATATACGTGCCTTCTACCATACAAACCCACGTATACTTCTGTACATATTACAGAGCTAATTTCACTACGAATACGCTCTTTCTCTTCAGCGAAGCTGCGTATCTACGCGCTTCTTCTGCGGCAAACTAACGTATGGTTCTTCAGACATTTAGGTCATTGAAATTCTTCAGAACAGACACATCACACAAATTTTACCCTTTACGTCAGACAGATGTTCGCCTCATCTCAGATCTAATCATTCCATAAACAGATGTAGCAAATACAAATACATTTCAGATCTAGATTCCCTTCTTCATAATTTTCTTCATAGGTGCTTCATGCATTCAGATCTATCATTCAACTGTAACCCTTTCCATTCAGATATACTTCAGAGAGAAGTATTCATTCAAGCTCAGACATCTTGCACCCACCCTCATGATTTGCACAATGAATTTCTTCTCTTTATATAGATTTACCCTTTTTCAATACCATGAGCCAAAACCACATTACTTCCGATGGTATTCCTGGACGGGGTCATTTAGACGAATCATTACCCAATACAATGGGTCAATACCATGGTGGTTACCCCTGGTTTTGCACTTTATGAGCGCTTTTGCCCATACGCGACTTGGCACGTTCTTTCCCGCGTGCATACACGACTTCTCCTAGACAAATCCGCGTATGCCTTGAGACATACTCTTTTCATCATAGATCTAGCACATACTGAATTCCTTTCTTCATTACCTTCTGTACTCACTGTAGATACATCAGATTTACATCATTTAACAAGATCATCAAGACATATTCCATCAAGCACAACTTCATCAAGTAGGTTGCCATTCAAGGACAACATTCTATCAAGTGGGTTGCCATCAAGGACAACACTCTGCATCATATTGCCAACACTTACATCACAATTCAATTTGGATTTAACCCTCATTTATTGCATGGAAAGCACAATAAGAGGAAGTGAGTGGTACCTAGACTCTGGTGCTTCATATCATATGATAGGAAATAAGGAGTTCTTCAACAAATTAGACAAGGGTCTATAATTACACATAGATCTTGGAGCTGATGTAAGGTATATCACCAAAGGGATTGGGACTGCCACCTTTAAGAGAGTATTAGGCTCCCATCTTCATGTAAAGGACGTAATGTAAGTGCCTATTCGAAAGAAAAATTCAGTTTCTGTAGCTATACTTTAAGACAAAGGATATAATGTGGTGTTCCGTAGAGGGAATGCATATATGAAGCATGTTGCTACTTGAAAAGTAAAATGTATTGGTGTTTTAGTTAAAAATCTCTACAAGCTAGAGATAGATTCCCTCATGTATGCAACTATACCTCAAAGAGTGAGTTGCGCTGATCTAGAGACTTAGTACCATAGTTACAAATATTTGGGTAGGGACCGTAAGAGAGAAAAAATAGTTGTAGTATACCCTTCTCATGGATCAATACCCTTGATACAAAGGCCCACAATATTCAGTAGCAGAATGATCAATGTCAGTTGATGAAGTCAAATCTTAAGCGACAGTTGTAGAGGCTAGTAGCAGTCAGAGAATCAGGAGATAGTTGTAGCTCAATGACACAGATGATTCAATATTTAGATTCTTCTAAGTTGTAGTTGTTGTAATAACATCCACAACAAAGAGAGTTAGTGTTATTTTTGTTATATTACATTCCTCCATAGGCGAAGGATTGGGGTTTTGTAGAACCGTTTTCTTGCTAAGAGGGAGTGTTAACTTGTAGCAATAAAATGATTCATTTGACTTGTGCCTTAGCCAAATGGATAAATTATAATTTTCACATTAACAGGATGACTTGAGATATAGTTATCAGGAGTGACATGGCCAATTCACTTATTTAAGTCAATCAATGTGAGTTTGTGGGAAATAAGTAGAGTTGTGCATGGGTTGATTGCTAAGATATAACAATCTAGTGGAGTTATAGTTAGTGAAACTTAGTTATATGTGATATAGTCATGAATAGAGTCAATATGAGTTTAGTTGAGTTATTTTAATTGTTGTTAACTCATTGATCTCTTAGTTAACTAGTTGATTTACTAAAAATAACCCTAGTCATGCATGCAATTCAAATTTCCTAGTTGAGTGGAGGGAAATGTATAATTTTCTTATTATTTTATAGTAGTGAATGTATATAGTTTTCATTGAGAAGGTGATCAAATTAACTTGGGATTTTTGCAAGGAAATAGGAGCTTCCTTATGTTTTAGGAGGAGCAATTGCGCAAGGAAATAGGAGCAAGTAGGAGGCCTCTTTCTCCTAAGTATTGGGAAAAGAAGACTCAAGAGAAGGAGATTAGTATTTCAGTGTAGGTTTAGATTCAATTATTGAAGATTTTATTGTAATTGATCATTGTCTCATTTGATATAATACAAACAAAGGAGGGGTTTTTTCCTAATTGGGTTCTGTATTAAAAATATTGTGTTCATTGTGATTGAATGATTGCATGTGTTTATATTGTATGCTTTCCCTTCCACATATTGAGTAGAAGAAATTTGTTTCTATTGTTTTCAATCTGAATTCATTAACAGATACAATTTTTGAGTTATTTTTACACTCAGGTCTGTTACCCTGGCACTTCTCACCATGTGCTTCCACAAGTAGTTCAGGGGAAGGATTTTTAGGTTGACCTATATATGGGTTGGCCTTGTACCAATGAATGGTATGTCAGGATCACATGTATGCCACCATGTCTTGGCTTTAGTCTAGCTATTCCATTTTAAATTCATTTTACCATTGAAATTTTTGGGGAAAAACTCTGGGCTTATGTGTCCTTACAGGTCCACATCTTCGCATTGTCAACACTACACTTCCAATTGGTCCACATTCTCTCACTCTTACATAATGGTTACGATAGCCCTGCTCCTTCCACATCACATCGGTGCTGAATTAGCCCAACCCATCCTTAGGAAGTGAATAATAACACCTCTGAGAGATACACCCCAGGATGGAAAATTCCCATCATTTGTCGCAACATATTTTGTCTATGTGGGTCTATCTTAAACCTCCTAACTTCATGATAGGACTTCTAAAAATATATTAGCTATTCCATTGGTTAATCCACATTCTCTAGCTCATCCCATAGTACTTTGTGCTTTCAGCCCTACCATGCTAGCCCAGTCCTCATCAGTTAGACATTTCCCTTGTGCAACCTCTTATGAGTTTCTGGGGATGTAGCCTCTAGGAAATGTTATCACATGATAAATTTTGGAAAACTTTATGTCTTGAGCCTGCTAAACTTGGTATGCAAACTCTCAGGCTCTCTAGGAAGGTTTGGCTGACATTTAAAAGTATGATATAAAAAATTTGGCTTTTATAAGCCAATTTTTATTCTCCAGTTTAATGACAAAGTTTTACAAAGGTTTGGCCGACATTTAAAAGTTCGATATAAAATTTTTGGCTTTTATAAGCCAATTTTTAGTTTAATAAAAAAATTTTACAAAATTTTGGTCGACATTTAAAAGTTTGATATAAAAAATTTGGCTTTTATAAGCCAATTTTTATTCTCCGGTTTAATGACAAAGTTTTACAAGTTTTTATACAAAAGTATTTGCCTTAGGCAACCCAATCTCCATATCACAACCACAATACCACCGAACCAAAATCCAATTCAAAGTCCTAGATCAACGTAATAAGGACATAGCTAAGCCGAAGAGGAGGGGAATACCATGCACTAGACGCAAAATTTGACTGTAGGCACCAACAAATATAAACTTCAAGGGATTATTTTTCCCTGTGCATATGTGATAAAGCCCACAATAGAAATAAAAAGGTGTCAAGTAAATTAGGGTTAAACCCTAGCATGCCTAGCTGTTGAATTGATGACCAAATGTTAAGCGCCAAGCCACAAGATGATTTAGGAAAGTATCAAACCCTATTGATCTTAGGTGTTATGTGAGAAATGCCAAGTTGAGGGAAGATTATCCAATTTTTGAAGTAAATTTAAGGGTAGCTCTTGTCTGTTCATCATTCGAGAAAATATAATTTTCTAGCGAATGTACAAGCTCAGATCACGCCCAAAGAAAACCCATTCCTAGCATATCAATTAATGAAACAAAGGGAGGTTTTACTATGGTTTTCCAGCAACTTGACATGAAATGATTACAAGGAAACCAAGAGTTCCTTGTGGAGGTTTCGATGTTGAATAATTTTCATCATCCAAATCTTGCTAAACTTATTGATACTGTGCTGATAGGGATGAAAAGGTTTTGGTGCACAAGAAAATGTCAATGTGTTCGCTAGAGGATTCAATTATGAAATTTAATGGAGAAAGTAGTGATTTCATATTTGAGAAGATGTTATTCCTTACATATTCATGTGAACAGTTCTTAAAGAATTTTTTTCTGGAAAACAAGGGTTCACAGGGTTCTGAATGTTAAGTTTTGATGAAAGCATTGAATATTAAGAAGTTTAAGTGCTCCAAGAAATTCCCAGGTCTCATGGTCAAGTTCCAATTGTCAATTGGAGGGGTGACAATGTGAGGGTAAAAGGTTTCAACTATTGGTTGAATGTTGGAAAATCACTCAAATCATGCCCAAGAAACTCTACGTTGTGCTAAGTTCAAATTCCTTGGAATGAAGAATATGGGGTTTCAACAGGTATACGAGGGTCTATATAATAGCAATATTGAAACACATGTTAGCGTTGTTGTTTATACTCTATATGTGCTCTAAAGCCAGAAGACGCAGGAATATCAAGTTAAAAAAAATCAGTGTCGAAATCAGATTAAGCATAGTTAGGGTTTATATTTTATATTATGGAAACATTATTCAGGAACCCAGGTATCTCAAATAATATTTATTTGACAAAGCTTCATGGAGATCTCCATTCAATTTTAACTTGTTTGGCTTACTCTGCACAAGTTTTTTATTAAATAACAATCAAACAATGAGCCCTGAGGGGAAGAAAATATGTGAACAGAAGCATAAAAAACACTTGATTTGCAATATCAAAAGGAACACATATTCAAAGTACTGAGCAGTTTTAAGGAAGCGCATAACCCAATATCAATGGATTTCTTGTTGAAGGAGACAACTCACAAATACAAATGATAAGGTGTTTGCAAGATATTTTAAATCCCATATATATTGATCGGATTGAGATTTTTGAGAATTAAAAAGACAAATGGAGGATATATCTATGATTAGGCATCCAAACAACCATATCTAGATTTCAAGGAGCAGATTATGGTACTGAAATCAACTAGTTAGAGATCCAATTTTATGGCGAGTTTGTTCCAGATTCAAGGGCTTACAATTAGCATATAGGGCATTAGGTGGCAGATCTTCAGGGCATGATATCATGAAATAATCAAATCTCATATTAAAAGACCTATTTTGAATTGAAACTCCTAGAAACCAGATCCCACAGCATAAATCAAATCAATATATAAAAATAGAAAGAGATGCAACTTCAAAAGATCAATCAAGGAAGCCTCCAACAATTCGAATCCTTTACAACTTGTGTATTGTCATAATTTTTTTTGATTTTTTGGACCATGAATGAAAGGTAGAAAGTGATTTACAGGGATTCCTATGTTAGACCTTGATGGTGTTGTGTTTTTCTTTCACTGGTAATTTTTTATAATGTGTTTACATCTTTTGAATGTATGTTTTCATGCTTGGAAAAATTAGATGTTTAGGTAAGAATTCATTCATATGACGTTATAACTTTGTTTTACCAAGTTATCTATGTTTTCCGCTTCAAATTAACATTAAGAATTTATCCAAAGCTTGATACTCTTTATGTTTCATCCATTATTTCATTCCACTCACCCTCCTATAGCGAATTAAATTCATCATCAAGACTTCCTACCTTTCTCTTGTGAAAAATATTTTCTCTTTTCATCTTGTTACTGAACGAAACATAATTTTGACATGATTCCATGCCCAATGAATGTTTCTCCTTTTTTTCCAATAAATCAAATTTGAACCATCATATGAGCTTTATAACCAGTCTAAAATCCATATCCTATGAGTCAATTCATTTATTGGTAATTAAACTTAGTGAGAGAGCCCTCTCCAAGGTTAGGGGGACTAGACCTTAACCTACAAGAGGTTTGTGGTTACCTCTGGGATTTCTCTCGTCAGCCTAGGGAAATTTACAGAGTGCTAACATAGTGGCACTGTTTCTAGGGAGAAAAAGCTCAATATTCCCTGGGAAAGAATGACAACAACCTAGATATGGTTGCTTATGGTGGAAAAAAATCAGACATATAAAGGCTAAATCTTTCGCCTGGCGAATCCAATTTCAAAGGATCCAAAAGATCAAACTTTTATGGCAACTCCACTATTCAAAGGTCAATAGTTTCAAGAAGTCTTGGGTGACTCAAATGTTTTCAAGATGGGTTCAATTGAAATAATAAATTCTAGGTATTATCCTATGGATAGGTTTCATATTCCCGACTTTCCAAATTGTATGCCTTGTGTTGATTGGTTAACCTATCTCCTAATATTCAAAGATTAAAAAAAATAATATGATGCTTTTTATTTAATTAATTTTCACATGCATGTATGTAGACTTGGAGTTGAGTTTCATGAGGGTTTCTTAATGAATATTTTTATGGGAACCTTATAGGACAACGCAAGATCATGGTATGAAGGATTTCCAACTGCTATTATATGTTCCCTTAAGGATTTCTATGCAGTATTTTGTAAAACTTATAAGAAAAATTACCCTTCTATAGCGCTGATAGAAAGATTTTGTGGAAAGTTTAAAGATATTATTAAGCATATGGAAATTGAAATTTATGATCAGAATTTAATGTATGCTTAAATTAAAGAAGCTTTGTTTAAGTTATCTTTTCATCATCATGGAATAATAGAAACTAGTTACCATCAAATTCAAGACAACTAACAAAAAAAACAACAATTTTCCTCTTAGCTGAAGATGAAATAAATCAAGAACTTGATGTAGATATTGATGTCCTTTCTCCTGAGATAGGTGAAGATTTGCAGCCAGTTTTTCAGTTTTATGTGATCAATATGCAAGTAGTGAATGAGTTCATGTTCGCATCATTCCACATTTACAAGAGGATTAGGTGCCAAAAATTGTCTCCTATCATGAAAATCAAAAGGACAGTTTAAAAGAAAAATTATCTAATGAGACAACAACATAATTGTTTGATCAACAAAATGATAGTCCCAACATACATAATATGGCTATAATATTTGAAAACGCGAAAGAAATTTTTGACATTTTTAAAGGAAAAACCAGTTTATTCCATTTTCTTTGAAATTGAAGTTGAGCATGGAAGGATAGAACAAGGAATAGTTATGAATTAAGATTATCCTTTGGATCATCAAGACAAGATAATGTTTCATGTTTTCAAGGATTCTTTTGTTGACTATTTTCTGTAGTCAACAAAAGAGGTAAATTTTCATGATTTTCAAGATTCAATGGTAAGTTTGTTGTAGTTATGAGTTATGGATTTTTTTTTAATTTTCTATGGAGCATGGATTCAATTTTTATTCTAAGTTGCCAATAGATGGTTGACTTAAGCACAATCAAGGAGCCCATGTTTTGGATCAACTCTTTGGTTGGTTATATTGGAGGTTTCATATTGCTTGAATCAAGCATTTGGTTCTCATATGTTAGGGTAGATTTGTATGAACATAAATGTGCTCGTTGGGCGATCATTATTTCAGTTTGGGATGCAATATTTTTAGTTTGATTTATGTTAGGGTAGATTTGTATGAACATAAATATGTTCATTAGGTGATCATTATTTCAGTTTGGGATGCAATATTTTTAGTTTGATTTTATCATCATTTTCATCTTGTACATTGGTTTTGGTTGCATAATAAGGTTGTAATTTGCATATTGTAAGGTTGTTAGCTTAGCACTAGTCAACAGGTTCTTTGGCTGGCATCTCACATGGAGAATTCCATCCCAGATGGAACCAAATGTTATCACATGATAATATTCTCCATCCCAGATGAAGCCAAATGTTATCACATGATTAAATTTGGCAAAATTTATGCCCTTGGCTGGCACCTCACATGGAGAATTCCATCCCATATGGAACCAAATGTTATCACATGATAATATTCTCCATCCCAGATGAAGCCAAATGTTATCACATGATAAAATTTGGCAAAATTTATGCCTTGGGCCTACTAAGCTTGGTATGTATACTCCCGAGTTCATTTGGGAAGGTTTGTTAGGCATTTAAACAATCTCCATATCACAACCACAAGACCACACATGATAAAATTTGGCGAAATTTATGCCCTGGGCCTACTAAGCTTGGTATGTATACTCCCGAGTTCATTTGGGAAGGTTTGGCAGGAATTTAAAAAATATCCACATCACAACCACAAGACCACACATGATAAAATTTGGCAAAATTTATGCCTGGGCCTACTAAGCTTGTTATGTATGCTCCTGAGTTCATTTAGGAAGGTTACATCACAACCATAAGACCAATGAACCATAATAAGCTTGGTATGTATATTCCTGAGTTCAGGTTTTGAACCATACTAAGCTTGGTATGTATATTCCCGAGTTCATTTGGGAAGTTTTGGCAGGCATTTAAACAATAGCAAAGTCACAACCATAAGACCACTGAACCAATAGCCAAGTCACAAGACCATTTAAACAATCTCCACATCACAACCACAAGACCACACATGATAAAATTTAGCAAAATTTATGCCCTGGGCCTACTAAGCTTGGTATGTATACTCCCGAGTTCATTTGGGAAGGTTTGGAATGCATTTAAACAATCTCCAAATCACAACCACAAGACCACACATGATAAAATTTGGAAAAATTTATGCCTGGGCCTACTAATCTTGGTATGTATACTCCTGAGTTCACACATGATAAAATTTGGAAAAATCTATGCCTGGGCCTACTAAGTTTGGTATGTATACTCCCGAGTTCATTTGGGAAGGTTACATCACAACCACAAGACCACTGGACCATACTAAGCTTGGTATGTATATTCTCGAGTTCATTTGGGAAGGTTTGGTAGGCATTTAAACAATAGCCAAGTCACAACCACAAGACCACTGAACCAATAGCCAAGTCACAAGACCATTTAAACAATCTCCACATCACAACCACAAGACCACACATGATAAAGTTTGGAAAAATTTATGCCCTGGGCCTACTAAGCTTGTTATGTATACTCCCAAGTTCATTTGGGAAGGTTTGGCAAGCATTTAAACAATCTCCACATCACAACCATAAGACCACACATGATAAAATTTGGCAAAATTTATGTTTGGGCCTACTAAGCTTGGTATGTATACTCCTGAGTTCACACATGATAAAATTTGGAAAAATTTATGCCTGGGCCTACTAAGCTTGGTATGTATACTCCCGAGTTCATTTGGGAAGGTTACATCACAACCACAAGACCACTAAACCATACTAAGCTTGGTATGTATATTCCCAAGTTCGGGTCTTGAACCATACTAAGCTTGGTATGTATATTCTCGAGTTCATTTGGGAAGGTTTGGCAGAAATTTAAACAATAGCCAAGTCACAACCACAAGACCACTGAACCAATAGCCAAGTCACAGGACCATTTAAGCAATCTCCACATCACAACCACAATACCACACATGATAAAATTTGGCAAAATTTATGCCCTGGGCCTACTAAGCTTGGAAAGTATACTCCTAAGTTCATTTGGGAAGGTTTGGTAGGAATTTAAACAATCTCCACATCACAACCACAAGACCACGCATGATAAAATTTGGCAAAATTTATGCCTGGGCCTACTAAGCTTGGTATGTATACTTACATCACAACCACAAGACCACTGAACCATACTAAGCTTGGTATGTATATTCCCAAGTTCATTTAGGAAGGTTTGGCAGGCACTAAACCAATAGCCAAGTCACAAGACCACTGAACCAATTGCCAAGTCAAAGTCCTAGATCAAGGTAATAAGTACCTAGCCAGGGCGGAGAGGATGGGAGTATCATGCAATACATGTCTGTATCAATTGACCATATGCACCATTGAATATAAACTCTAAAGAATTATTTTCCCAAGTTCATGCGGGATAAAGCCCGTGACATATATAAAAAGGCACGAAGTAAATCAGAGTTAAACCCTAGCATGCCTAGCTGTTGAATTGAGGGCCAACTGCTAAGCGCCAAGCCACAAGATTATTTTACAAGTGTCAAACACTACCAGTCATAGGTGTTATGTGAGAAATGCCAAGCTGAGGTAATATTATTTAGGTGTTGAATTAAATGTAAGGAGAGCTCATGTCTATTCATCATTTAGGAAAATATTATTTTCTATCGAATGTACAAGCTCAAATCATGCCCAAATAAAACCCATTCTTGGCATATCAATTAATGAAAAAAATGGAGGTTTGATTATGATTTTCCAACAACTTGACATGAAATTATTGCAGGGAAGCCAAGAGTTCCTTGTGGAGGTTTCGATGTTGAATCCTTTTCATAATACAAATCTTGTTAAAATTATTGATACTGCACTTATAGGGATCAAAAGGTTTGAGTGCACGAGAACATGTCATTGGGTTCGCCGGAGGATTCAATTATGCAATTTAATGGAGAAAGAAATGATTTCATATTTGAGAATTTGTTCTTACTTACATATTCATGTGAACAATTCTTGGAAAATATTTTTTTTTCCAAACAAGGGTTCGTAGTGTTCTGAATGTTAAGTTCTGTTGAAAGCATTGAATATTAAGCAATTTAAGCGCTCCAAGAAATTCTCAGGTCTCGTGGTAAAAATATAATTTTCAAATGGAATGGAAATAGTGAAAGGGTCAAAGGTTTCAACCATTGGTTGAATGTTAGACAATAACTCAAATCATGGTCAAGAAACTCTACGTTGTGCTAAGTTCAAATTCCTTGGCAGGAAGAATATGAGGTTTCAACATGTATACCAGAGTATATATAATAGAAATATTTAAAACACATGCCAACATTGTTGGTTATACTCTATATGTTCTCGAAAGCCAGAAGACACATGAATATCAAGTAAAAAAAAATCAAGGCTGGAAGGAGAGTAAGCATAGTAAGGGTTGCTATTTTATATTATGGAAACATTATTCAGGAACCTAGGTATCTCAAATAATATTTATTCGACAAAGCTTCATGAAGGTCTCCATTCAGTTGTAACTAGTTTGGCTTACTTTGCACACGATTTTTAATAAATAACATTCAAACAATGAGCCCAAAGGGGAAGAAAGTATGTGAATAGAAGCATAAAACAACACTTTATATACAATATCAAAAGGAACATATATTAAAAGCATTGAGAAGTTTTGAGGAAGCTTGTAAATCGATCTTGATGGATTTCTTATTGAAGGAGATAGGTGACAAATACAAATGATAAGGCATTTGAAAGATGTTTTAAATCCCAGATTCATAGATCAGATTGAGTGTTTTGAGAAATTAAATGATAGATGGTAGAAATATCCAAGATTTTAGGCATCCAAACAGTTAGATCTAGATTTCAAGGAGCAGACTATGGTCCTGAAATGAATGAGTTAGAGATCCAATTTCTTGGCAAGTTTGTTCTAGATTCAAGGGCTTACAATTAGCATCAAAGCGATTAGGTGGCATATCTTCAGGGCATGAAATAATCAAATATCCAAATATCAGATTCAAAGACCTATTTGAAATGATACACCTAGCAACCATATCCCACGACACAAATCAAATCAATCTTTGAAAATAGAAAGAGAGGCAACTTCAACAAATCAATCGAGGAAACCTCAAGAAATTCAAATCCCTTTCTACTATTTTTATTTTTAGTATTATTTGTTTAACGAGTGGGAAAAATTATGGAGATAATTTGGGATCATTTTATTATTTAAGCAAATGTTTTTGTAAGTAAAGGTTGTTGGACATTTTTGAGAAAAAGAGACTTGTGTATTGTTAGATTTTATCTGAGTTTTTTGATAGTGAATGAAAGGAAGAAAGAGACTTACACAGATTCATGTGTTATACCTTGATGGAGTTGTGCTTTTCTTTGAGTATTGATTTTTTCTCATGTGTTTACATCTCTTGAATGTATGTCTTCATGCTCAGAAAAACTTGATGTTTAGCTCAAAATTAATTCATATGATGCTCTCACTTTGTTTTACCAAGTTATCTAAGTTTTCTACTTCAAAGAAAAATTAAGAATTTATCCACAACTTGATCCTATTTATGTTGCATTCGTTCTTTTCTTTCACTCACCCTCCTACAATGAATTAAATTCATCATCAAGACTACCTACCTTTCCCCTGTGAATTTTTTTTCTCTCTTTTCATCTTGTCACTGAACGAAATATAATTTTGACATGACTCCATGACCAATGGATTTGTCTCTTTTTTTACCAATTAAAAAAAATTTGAACCATCATATGAGCTTGATAACTATTCTAAAATCCATATCCTATCATTAAATTTATTGATTGGTAGTTGAACTTAGCGAGAGACCCCTCTCCAAGGTTAGCGGGATTGGACCTTAACCTACAAGAGGTTTGTGGTTACCTCTAGGATTTATTTCCTCAGCCTAGGGAAATTTATGGAGTGCTAACAAGACACATCACCTCGGGCTCCTTTTGAGCCTTCTATATCTCTTTCTTGATATCTCTTGCTCAATCTCAAACATTCATTTTTTGGCATTGTGATTAGTTATACTTTGCAATTGTATGGTCTAGTGACATGGCCTTGAAGCCATCCTTCCAATGGTCCAATAACTCCCATTGAGATCAAAGATAAGGTTAAAAGGGTAAGGAAAATGATAATTCTTTCCACTTTATTTTCATTGTGAGCCATTGCAAAATATTATGACCATGACTAGGCCATGAAGATTCTGCAAACAATTGGAGTTATGATAGAATTCAACCATTTCTATTAAAATTATATGAATCATGCATTGGTGTTGTCCTTCCTGAGCTTACAACAAGGTTACCTTCCAAAGTTATTGATGGATGAGATACAAGTCATAGTCTAGGGACTTGTCCATTCAAAACAGGGGCTTATCCATGCATACCCTATTCCTGGGTATTCAATAATAGAAAAAGTAAAATACAGTCCAGGTACCTGTCTATCTAGACCCTTACAGTTTTACAACCCATTTAGTTCTAACGATTCACAAGGAGTAATCCAAACTCATTATAGAAATATACAAGTCTTGTTGGAAGGACCAATAAGCATAAATAAACTTATAAAGGCAAATTGAAGGCATACCAAGCCCAAGAAGGCTACAAGGAGCTCATCATTCAATTAATAAACACGAATCCTTATTTCCGAGGTTTACTCACACCACTACAACATTATGAACATTCAGTGCCTTCATCATTAGATGAATAAAAGTATCCCTGCATAAAGAGAGTTAGTTTGAAATTCACATTTACAAGAATCAATAAATAAGCCTCTTTCTCTACATTCATAAATGAGCCATGCTTCGATCAACATAATCCTAACTGAATAGCTGTAACATACACATACATACATACATACATACATACATAAATACATACATACATACATATATATATATATATATATATATATATATATATATATATATATATATATATATATATATATATATATATATATATATATTAATGGAACATAGTACATGTACAAAGAATTATCTTGAACTAATATTGGAGTTAGGAAACTTATTCAAGGACCACAACTCTCCATGCAACCATGGAGAAAATACAACCAGTTATCACTTGTAGCAATCAAACTCGAGCAAGATTCCAGAGGCTGAGGTGATTCTACTCCCAGGACTCATCACCAACTACTAATTGCTGCAGGTAATCCTGAGGTTCTCCCGCCTCCACCCACTAATTAAAGAGAATTAAACAACTTCGTAGGGAATCAATAGGCCTTCCAACACCACCCTTCATCTTTTCAACAACAACTAAACTCTATGGAATTTCGAGGCTTCATATGCACCTTGTAATTCAAAACATAATGGTTCCACCCAATAAAGGGAATCCAAAACCCATAATAAGAAAATGCAACAAGAAAGGCTGCAGAAGTCCTCCATTTAGTAGTCTAAGGAACAATACCTCCACCCTAGAATTCAAGGGACTCTAAGGAAAACTATTTCCACCCTCTGTCCAATAGGGAATTGAGGGGCCATTGTCATCACCTTAGAGATCTTCTCATTCCCATCTTGCTAATTGAAACTATATATGTTAGGTGCTTCCTCTTGGTTGTGAACTTCCATATTTTTTCCTTTCTTTTCCTCTATTCCCCCACATGTTTCACTCCTATGGTTGACTTCCTTTTTTATCTCCATTTCATGGGAAACACCCACAACTCCATTAATTTATTGTCCTTTTTTCTTGTCATTTTTTTCTAAGGAAATATGTCTTGCATACCTTTCTTGCAGTTCTATTGAATTCAGGAACCGGTTTATTAAAACATGCAACAACCAACCTTCAATGGTTGTCCCAGCAATTTTTATTTTCCTCCCTTAAGGAAACTTACACCATCCCAAGTAATAAACCTCCCCAATATTCTGGAAACTATGTCCCTTACTCAATCCAATTTAATTTAGAATTATAAATACATGGAAATGTTTATATGGTGTTCAGATGTAAAATATAACAACGGATGTCACAACCCCTCCCCCTTAGTAGAACACGATACTCAATTTTTTGTGTCTATAAACAATAAAAAGGAAATTTTGAAAACCAAACATGCGACTCCATGGAGATTTATAAACACAACTCCATACATTATTTATATACACATTTTCTTCAACTAACAAACAAAAAGGAAAATGATTCTCACATTGTATCAGTCATTTCACAAGTGGATTCCTTGGGTCCAAAGTTACTCCAATGTACCGTGAATTTCTCTATTACTCAATTCCAAAGCATGAGGATTATCTGATCTAGAATGCATAGTGGCACTAGGTATAACTCTAGTTCCACATGTATAAAGAACCAATCAATCACATGATTAGAATCTCGAACATATATTTTAAGAAAATAAACATGGAAAACATCATGGACTCTAACTGATGGAGGTAAGGATAGTCTATATACCACTAGCCCTATTCTTTCAAGTATCTCAAAAGGCCCTAAAAATTGTGGTTCCAACTTGGTACATGACCCAATATTCATAGGATTTTTCTTGGGTCCAACTCTTAAGTAAATATTTTCCCCAACTTGCAACTCCTAATGCACCATATTCTGATCTGCATATATCTTTTGTATGTCTTGTGCCACCTTTAAATTCTATCTAATTAATTGTATCTGCTACTCCATTTATTTTAACATATCAGTTCTAATGACCCTATTAACTGGATCACTCTATCTTATAGGAGTATTGAAAATCCTTCCATAAGGTGACTTAAATGGGCTCATCTTTATAGATTCTTTATGCCCATTGTTATACACAAACACCACAAGTGGAAGATACTATTCCCGCTTACTTGGTTGCTACATCACATACATCCTCAACATGTCTTCGAGGATTATATTTTTCTTCTTTGTTTTCCCATTTTTGTGTGGATGATATGTTGTATGAAAGTCCAACTTTGATCCCAATCCTGAAAAATATTCCTTCCAAAATTTTGAATTGAACCTGGAATCTCTATCTGAAATAATCTTCTTAGTAACGCCATGCAACCTCACAATCTTCTTTATGAATATTTGTGCCACTTCACTAGCTGAGTTGGTGGATTTGACTACCACAAAATGAACCACCTTGCTAAACTTGTTAATGAAAAACATAATAGCATATTTTTTCTTGGTTGTTCTTAGAAACCTGGTAATAAAATCTAGGGATATCACTTCCCACTTCCATTTTGGAATGCGAATGTGTTGCAATAAGACTGGCGGATGTTTACATTTTACCTTCACTTGCTAGAATTCAATGCATTTAGCCACAAAATTTTCTATTTCTGTTTTTAATTTGGGCCAATAATAAAAAATTTTGATGATTGTGAGGGTATTTTGGTATCCGAGAAGGCTAGAATATGTGCCAGCGTGAAACTATCTCATTATGAGTCTCTTTAATTCAACATTGTTTGGCACATAGATTACATTCTTGAATCTAACCAAACCAACATCTCTGAGATGATATTCCTCATCCTTACCATCTTTGCTACCTTGTTGTAGCCTTCCTTTTAAATGTTGATATATCTTGTCATGTTGTCCTACATTTGTGACCCACTCTTTCAGTTTTGTCTCATAAGAGTTTATGGTTGCCAGGTGGTTTGCTTGAATCATTCTACTGAGTCCTTATACAACTTTGTTTTCCTTTCCTTTTATATATTTTATCTCAAATTCAAAATCACTAAGTATGGCCAGAAACCTAGCTTGTATTATGTTCAACGTGGGTTGATCAAAAAAGTATTTTAGGCCATCGTGATTTGTCATGAGAATGCATATTTTTCTGAGGAGGTAATGCCTCGACATTTTCAGTGCATGAATACTGGAAGCTAATTCCAAATAATGAGTTACATATTTTTCCTCATGCTCATTTAATTTTTGTGGCTCATAAAAAACTATATGCCCTTCCTACATCAATATTCCATCGAGTCCCTCCTTGCAGGAATTTTTACACACCATAAAATATTTGTCTATAACTACAATCCTCAACACTAGCACATTAGTGAGAAACTTCTTTAACTTCTCAACGTTTGTTGCACATTCAACTTTCCATTCAAACTTATTTCCCTTCCTCTGCAAGGAAGTGATAGGATGGCCTATCTTGGAGAAGTTTTTGATGAACCTCCTATAGTATCCTTCCAACCCCATGAATGATATAATCTCATTGACATTCTTTGGTTTTGGCCACTCCATAATGGCTTTGATAGTTTTGTGGTCAACTGATATCCCCTCCTTGGAGACAATGTGCCCCAAATAATGTATCTGTGTTTGGAATAATTCACATAGACTAAGATTTACATAGATATGGTTCTCCCATAAAAACTGTAACACTGCAGCTAAGTTCTTTTCATGTTCTTCTCCAATCCTCTAATATACAAATATGTCATCAACAAAGACAATTACACACTTGTCCAGATAACGAAACAACACATTATTATTTAAACACATGAAAGTGGAAAGGGCGTTAGTAAGACCAAAGCATAACACCACCCACTTGTAATTCCCATATCTTGTCTTGAAATTTATCTCATGGATTTCCTCTTCCTTGATGCACACTTGATGATACCCTGACCTCAATTCTATCTTGGAGAATAATAATTCTACTCGTCATTAGTCAAATAAATCATCAACCAATGGCAACAGATATCTGTTCTTGACGGTCACTTTGTTTAGTTACCTATATTCAATACAAAGTACAAGAGTGCCATCCTTTTTCTTCACAAACAAAACAGGTGCTCCCACGGACACACTTAGCGTTATATAACCTTTATCTATAATTTCCTTTATATGTAATTTCATCTCAATCAATTCTAGAGTGCTCATTCGATATGGTGCCTTAGATGCTGGAGCTGCTCCATGCATCAACTCAATATAGAGATTGGCCTTTATACGATGATGTAATCCAGGAACATCTATTGGAAACAAATCCTTGTATTTTTGGAGTACAATATATCACTTTAGTGTCTCACTCTCCTCTAACTCAATGGTGCTATTGAATTTTTCACGATTGGAAATTTTCACAACATATAATTGACAAGCCTTTCAACAAATTTGTTTACCTTGTATGGTAGTGATAAGCCTCGTTGAAGCAAGATTTTTCTTTCCCTATAACATTCTCCTTTCTCCATGCTTATCCAAGTACTTGATTACCTTTTCAAAGAAATAATTTTTTCTCCTATGTACATACAACCAATCCATGCCCAACAACATGTTGTATGCACCCAATGGGACAAAATTCAATTGTGTCATTATTAGCATGCTATTGAGCTCAAACTCACAAGATTCCACCAAATAATTGACTTTTATTTTCATCCTTGTTGGTAATTGAACCAACCAAGGCTCTGCATGCGCTTTCTTATCCATCTGGAATATTTCCACAAGCTATGGGCTAACATAACTATAATTAGAATGAGGGCCATTAAAATAGAAATGATTTTATTGCATGGATTTCCTTCCATCTCAATTATGATTCTTGGTGGTCTTCTTGATGATTATCCACCGCTGTGTAAATTCTGGGAAGGATCTGCAAAACTTCACCCACTATCTGAGCCTCATGTGTACTATATATCTGAGTTCCAATGCTTTTCTGATGTGTACAATCTCTCTTTCGGTGGTTATCACCATATGTACAACATTTCAAGGGTTCTCTACTCTTAGCTCCATGTTGCTCTTTCACATATGGGTGCACACAAACTTTCTTAGTTTAACTAAATTTCTATTGTATTTGGACTACCCTCGATGTGCCCACACCTTCCTTCTTGTATAGTATTTTCCTTGGCCATTTCTTATTATCCTTATTTTTTTTTTCTTTTTTTCCAATATCCTTTGAACTTTGGCCTTCTTTTATACTATTCGTAGCAGTGAATCAAATTTTTAATGGAATCATTTAAAGTTTGAAGTTCACACATTTCAATTCAATATCTAAATGAAAATGGTATCCCACTAATGAATCTTTTCACTTTTTCCTTCTCATGCTTCATATATGGCACATATCTCAAAAATTCTAGAAAATTAATGGTGTATTCTTCATTTTACATTTTTCCTAGATTAATCTCATAAAATGCCTTTGCCTTGCTGTCATAATAGCTATTTTATAGATACTTATCCCTGAAAAAGCCTTAAAATTCACTACAAGTTAACCTCTCTTTAGTAATTCCATTTAAAATTTTCAAATATTCCCACCATATGTCCACTTTTCCTTTCAAACTATAGGTATCCACTTTTCCCTTCATGTTCTCAGAATAATGCTGGATTTTGAAGAAATTATTCATTCCAAACAACCATGCTTCATCATCTTCATATGTACTCACTTCATCATCAAATATGGGTGATTTATCCTTCTTAAGTTCCTTCAAAATATGATCCATCTCTGTCTTACTTTTTCGAGGATGATGATTATAATGATGGCAATGCCTTCTGGTAGTGGAACTAGACTGTATACTAAAATGATACCCCCAAGTGTTAGTTCTTCCTGACGAAGTACTCAATGGTGCATTTCCTTTCAGAATGTCTTCACTTTCTTGCTTGTACCTCTTCCTCGACTTGCTACCATCTTCCCCATTTGTTCTCTCTTTAGATCTCAGAGGGATTTTCCTATCTATATGAATGTCCCCTAACTCAAACTTCCTCTCTAACACCCTCTTCCCTCATCTACCAAAGTAATTGGCCAACCAAGGTAGACATGTGATGAGAGGATACTATATGGTATTCAACCTCCTTGGTGACTTTAAGGAATTGGAACCAATGGAAACACACCATACATACATTGTACATCATCAATGACACCCCCAGGAGCTAACACAACCTTTCAAGCGTATTACCCATGGGTCACACTAGCATTTTTGCCTCTTTGAGCCATATATACAAGCATAACCCTACCTTCCTGTGGCTAGGAGGCTATATCGCCAGGTATAACATTTCATTCCTACGGTTAGTGCCCAAAAACCCTAGTTATTTGCTTGCGGCTCCGAGATTTGAGCCACCTTTTAAGGCCCAGAGCCCAGTTCACTACCCAGAACTTCATGAAAACTTAATGGATGATAAATAAAAATAATAAAATGATACAAAATAAATCATATCAACAAGAACTCATATGGACCCATCCTAGCCATGATAGGTATTTTTTCAAACATGCCACAAACATTGAATCTATAGGTGTAAGAAAATATATTTAAGCGTCGGGGTTTCATACTTATTTGAGAATCACTAATAAGCATTGATCCCCTACATTATTAAAAACAATATAATCTATTTTACCCTAGATACCTTGTATATTAATTTACAAGTAAAAACAAAGGGAGAGCCATACATCATCACTGTAAAAATACATGCTCATAACCAACACAATAACAACATAATTACCATGGATATAACAACAATAGAATCTGCATATAAATAAATACATTTTCATACAAAATACCAACGAAATGAATTTATCATTACTGAATATAGAAACCAACTGGAGATGAGACTTCCACATTCCACCTGACCATATATTGGTTGAGCCAAGTCTCACTTTAGCCAATCACCCCCGTGCCATATTCCAAGCATGAATGTGGGATCTCATAAAACACATCAATCACAACCAATCCAAGGCTTCCAGAATCTAAACCACCTCAAACCTCAAAAAATGATTTCACCTCATGGTCAGACATCACAACCATTATGGATTGGTCTCTATCTAAGTTGTTCTAGGGCTCCAAAGTGTTTGTTCCAACTAGGGCTTCTAGGACTAGTAAGTCAACCCCAACTGTTACAAGGCTTCCAGAGCATTTTTCCAACCAAGGCTTCCAGGACTAGTAACTCAACCTAGCTAGGGCTTCCAGAGTGTTTGTACAACCAAGGCTTCTAGGACTAGTAACTCAACCCATAGTTGTCCACCAGGATTCCAGAGTGTTTGTCGAGCTAAGGCTTCCAAGAACTATTGACTCAACCCAAAATATAAATGAATCATCAGAACCAACCAGAAAAAAATCAATGGAAATAAACCCACAACACCATGGCTATATAGTAAATGGAAAGGCTAGGAAAATCAAATGTCGATAAGTAGTGCTATCCACCATTCCCCCCCCCCCCTTCAAATTTTGAAAGTTTCAAGTTTTGTTCCATGGGGGTAAGAACAAGCTTGCAATCCTGCATTCCAAATTGTTGAAGAACTTCTGCTGCATACTTACTCTGAGAAATGAAGATATGATGTGGACGTTGGAATACTTCAACTCCAAGATAATAGTGAAGTAGTCCCAAATCTGTCATCTTAAAACCTGCATGTAACTCCTTTTTCACCTGTGCAATGCGATCATCATTATTTCCAGTGTAAATCAAATCATCTACATACATAACCAGAATCACTAGATTTTTACCTTGTTGGCGTACATACAAGGTATCATTAGATTCACTTTGTTGAAAGCCAAGTTTCCGAAGGTATTTGTCCATTTTGGCATACCAAGCTCGGGGAGCTTGTTTTAACCCATATAAATCCTTTATCAATTTTCAGACTTTATGTTCATGTCCTTCAATTTCAAAACCTGATGTTTTTGTCATATACACTTCTTCCTGTAAATATCTATTGAGGAAAGCACTTTTTACATCCATCTGATGAAATTTCCATCCTTTCTGGGCTGCCAATGCAAGTGTTAATCAGATGGTGTTCCATTTAGCCGTAGGAGAAAAACTTTCCTCATAATCAATCCCTTCCTACTATGCGAAACCCTTAGCAATAAGTCTTGCTTTATACTTGTCGATATCTCCATTTTTCTTGTACTTAATTCAGTAAACCCATTTGCATCCGATGGGTTTAACATTTTGAGGACAATCAACAAGTTTCCAAGTGTTTTTGTCGAGAACTTCCTGATATTCATCAAACATAGCTTGTTTCCATTCTTATGTTTTACTGCCTCTCTATATGTAGAGGGTTCAGTAAAATCATTTTCTATCAAGGAAAAATTCCGTTCACTTCTATGTGATCCCCTTTTCCCTGTTTTATTCTTCTCATTAGGCCTTACATATTTCAAAAGTTGAACTGCCCATTTTGGAAATTTATGTTCACTGGTGTGAGATTGTGAAAAATCACTATGATTGTAAAGAGGGTTGATGTAAATAGATGTTCGTTGATCAACCACAGATTTTGGGGGCGGAGAGTCATTGTCAGAAAACTGAAGTTGCTAGGAGATTTTGATGAACTACTAGAAGACCTAGATGACGCTGGTGAAGAAGATGGACTGGATGAATCATTTTCAGATGAAGGAAACTCAAGTTTATACCAGTTTTGTGAATTTGGTTGACTTTTTATAGTTCCTTTTCTTTTATCACCTTTTGTTTCTAACTTTCAAAGAAGACTTTCAATTTATTTAGCACTCTTACTCTCATTTTCATAAAAAATCACATCCCTACTCACAATAAATTTCCCATTGGACAAAATTCATCACCCTTTCTTCTCATCAGAATACCCAATCACTATGCACATCAAGCTTCGTGAGTCAAGCTTTGTTCATTTTTCTTTCAGAACTAAGCAATAACATATTGATCCAAAAACTCTGAGATATATGACTCGAGGTTTGAAACCAAACCATGCTTCATAAGGTTTGATTCCGTCTAAAGAAGCAATTGGAGATATGTTCCTTAAGTAGACAGTTTTATGAATTGCCTCAGCCCAATATATAGGACTTAACTTTTTGAAAGTTAGCATCGACGTTGCCATTCCTAAGAAGGTGCGGTTCATTCTTTCTACTACTGCATTTTGCTGTGGAGTGTAGACATTTTTAAGATTTCATTTTTTTCCATTATCTATGTTAGTCATCAGTATTTTTCACTTGTTTTGATGACTATATGCCTTGTCTAGGTCTTCTAGAAACCAAATTCAAACAGTCAATTTGTCCTCTAGAAACCCCCTCAGAAAATTTTTCATCTCCCCCCCCCCCTCTTGCCTACTGTTATGCTAGAGGTCATAATGTTTAAATCCTATCCTAGATTAATAGGACTTACCCTATCCATAACTGTCACATCTGTGTAAAACCTCTTATCTCTAAACATCAATAATCCTCCTATTTCACAAAGTTGTCTGTTCAGTATGAGACAAGTGGTATTTTTTCCCTCCAATAGCCCAAGTTACTGTTGATGACTTGAATTTGTCTAGGAAATCCTTTAAAAATTATGTCAAAGTGTTTAGGTTATAGGTGATGGTGCTTAGGATGAATAACTAAAAAAATTGTGTCTAGTCAAAAACTCTATTTTTAACTATCAGTCAAGCATCCCTTTTTCCTGAAAATCTTCCAAGCAAACCTATTAGTCCTCCCTAAGTCATCCACCATCAGATTTTTCATGTATGTCTGCTTCAGCAAATCTCAAAGGTCAACTCAAGGAAAACAAAGTAAGGATGGTCATATTTTTAAAGGGAAGGTGATCAAGCGATCTTCAAAGTCTATCCTCATAATACAACAGAAAAGTTTGTCGAAGATCAAGCCACCTTATCAAGAAATCTCTGTAGGTATGCCATGATGAATGGCCTTAATCAAAATTGGGCAAAGAGACACATCAAGGAAACACTTCAGTCAAAACAGTTGATTGTTTGAACTAAAGGAAATACAGAGTTAAGAAAAAAGATAACAAAATGGTTTTATCTCTGCAAATTATGGATACCTAAAAAATTTCAAAGATCATCTATCATAGAAAATAAGTACAAAAAATGGGGAAGATACTACAAAAATAACTTCATGTCACTTCAGGAGGTGTTTTCCTGCTCTTTCCAAGCATCTGGGCTACAACTCTGAAAATCAACACTATGTGACTAAGCATGGCAGATTTTTGGCAAAAAAGGCCCTTCCAACAGTCTTTATGCATCAAAGTAAAAAACATGAAAAAATAACAGCTGCCTTTTTCATACCCTCGGAACCTAGACTAGAAAATTATCAAAGGCGCCATCATCAAAAGTAAAACTAAGGCTACTGCAAAGGAGCACTCACACCAAAAAGAGAAAAAGCAGGTATCTTTGATTTTGAAAATACAATACCTATTTATTGTCTTCACAGTGAATTTATTCAAAGGAGAGTCTCAACAGATTGGATAAGGGGTAAGCAGGCTTGAAGCACCATTTTTTTTTATACAAAAAGGGGAAAAATGGTTTTGCTGTTTGCAAAATTCTGTTTAAATAACCCCACAGTGAAAGGATGTTTCAGGCCTTTTTTATGAAATTTGGATAAATGTGTAAATGAGTCATTAAAAGGCTTAAAACAACACCTCCTTCATGTAAAAGTAGAGGGTGTAAGGTTTTGAACTAGTTTATCTGCAAAGGATGAGTAAAAGTCACATTTTATAGTTTTCAGGAAACAGAGAATGCCTTTCACTAAAAGGAGGAAAAGATCAAAGTCTGAAAGTTGGACTGCTGAACAAGGAAACAATCACAAATTTGTTTCTAAGGAAGGAGGAAAATTGTTTATACAGATCACCTAGCAAGTGTCTAAAGAACATCATGACCAATTCATATGCTCAAAGGAAAAAAGGCTGCAAACACCGAAGAAATAGACAAAAAGAGAGCAAAGTAAGAAAATGCGTTTTTTTTTTTTTTAAATTTGAAGAGAGAAAAGTTGCCTTCTAAAAAGAATTCCAAAAAGAGACATAAAATCCCCAATAGACATATATTATTTCATTTTATCATTTCCAAGAGAGAGGAACGCGTTTTTTGTCTCAGAGAAAAACCGCGTGCAGAAGTTTGAGGACGCTGCGCTCCTGTAGTAGCCCACAATGTAATTTTACACTGGGCGTTGCGCGCCTGTGCATGAGCACTGCGCGTTCAACCATTTTCCCAGCTTTCAAACGTGCCCGAGTTTCTGTTCAACCTTTCGCCTGACGTTCAAACATGCCCGAGCCTCGTTCAGCCGATGCCCGACGTTTAGATGTTGCACGCCCACAATGCGCTCCATCGCATTTCTGCGGGAGCCATTGCCAGCCATTTAGACGCTGTGCGCCCAGAATGGGCTCTGTCGCACTTCTGCGGGAAGAGGCCACCCATACCAAGGGTGCTGCACGCCTGAGTGAGAAAATGCAGCACTGCCCGGTTTTCTCCAAAAAAGGCCAAAATTTCCCATTTTTTTCCCAATTTGTTTTCTCATCACAAAGAAGAGCTGCAAGAGGTATTTCGCACCAATTCATACCTTCTTATCTAGTTTTTGAGCTATAAAAGTGCCTTTAGGGCTAAAAGGGAGTCTAGGGAATTTTGAGGAAAAATCCAAATGCAAGTGTGGCCTTTTCTATTTTGAAAATACAGTTTGGTTTTGAGACACTAAAATTCCTAAAAGGACCTCCCTCACCTTCAGTTCATCTGCAAAAGTTGTTTTTGTTTCAAAATTTGAAAGGAAAAAATAGCATAGTCATCATGTCCCAAGAAGGAAGTGATGAGCCTCAAAAGCCAAAGAGACAAGCTAAAAAGGGAGGAAAACCTAACAGGTTTGAGCCTACAGACATCCATGAACTAACTGCCTCCCCCTCTATTTTATCCTGTTTTCATGAAATGGGATGTTTTGACTTCTGCAATAAAGTGCAAGAAATTGGCAGCCATCCTCATTTAACTGAGTTATTTTCCCTAAGATTTCACATGAAAAAGTTTCACATAGCAGGTTTAGATTTTGAATTGATTCCTAAAGTTGTATCTAAAGCCACCAAGAGCCTTTGTATAGGAGAGAAATGGTTTAAACATACATACCTTGACTTAATCAATTATCAGCCCTTTCTAAAGTCCAGTTGTCAAGCTGCATATAAAACCATTTTTCCTTTCTCACATCTGCTGGGTAGGCATGCCCTCCTCATAAAAATTATCATGAAATATTTTACTTGTCAAGGAAGGTTTTCTAGGGTCTATTCATATCACATTAGGCTCCTTATGCACTTAACCCGAACCAAGTTTCTAAACCTACCTTACTTCCTCTACAAAAGTGTTGAAAATATGTCCACCATTGTGAAAAAGAAGCCTCCAGCTCGGCAAACAGCAAGCTTATTCCATCACTCCCTTGTCAAAATCATTGTTACTCACCAACTGGGGCAAAAATCTATTCCTTGGGAAACCTTTATCACTCATGATGACTTCACCTCTTCATCTTCCATCCCATTGCAAATCATGCCATCCTCATCTCGAAATCATCCTCATACCCCTTCTTCGCCCTTTACAACATATGTTTTTCCTTCCTCTCATGAGTCACCCTCCCAAGGAAAAAAATATTCTATGGATAGCAGCAAACAAGAAGAAAAGGAAGACAGTGAGGGAGGAAGCAACAAACAAGAATAAAAGGAAGATAGTGAGGGAGGAAGCAGCAAACAAGAAGAAAGTGAAAATAGTGACAGTGATGAAAGCAACAGAAAAGAAAATAGTCAAAATGATGAGGCAAAAAATCCAATGTGCAGTGGAAACAAAAAATTTGATGAGGAAGGAGGCAGTCAAACCAAAGAAAAAAAAATTAATGAAAGAAACTGTTGAGATTGCAACAAGATGAGGAGCTTAATGGAAAGAAGTCGCCTTCACTAAGTGGGCCCACAGGCTATTTTTGGCGCAAAGTCTATTTTTAGACTATGTCTATTTTTAGACATATGGATCTGTTCTATGAGTTGCAGGATGCTATTTGTGGATGGTTGGTCAAGTTGGAAAGAATAGATGGACTTCTATTTTTAGACATACTTGGCGGAATCTATTTTTAGATTGCTAGTCTAAAAATATATATGTCGAATATTATTAGCTCTTAATAATATTTGGACTCTAAACATTATCTTATCCTCTTAGAGCACTTCAGTTGAGTGCACAGAAGTGGCACATGTAGCTGACAGAAGGAATTACGTTATTCCTAGGGTTTAGTGGAGCTATTGCATGGTTGACTTCAATTAGAACTCATGTGACAGAGTTTGGTGGAGTTGATGAGACAGTTAATGGAGTTGTGTTCAGTTTAACTTAGTTGAGCTAGTTGTATCTAGTCTAGCTGATTGATACAATTAGTGAGAGTGGTGTGAATTAATTATTAATTAATTCACTAATTATTAACTCATAAATCAACTAAAGAATACATCAGTTAACTGCAGTGCGTGGACAGTTTCAGTGGAGACCAGTGGAGAGGTAGGTGAAAGAGTAGTGTGACTATCAGTTGTGACTATACTGGTGCATGAGATTTGCACACACATCGATGGAGATGCCAATGAGGATTGCGTAGTACATACCAGAGGGATTTGAACTCAGGATGTGAAATTATTCATCTTGGATTGTGCAGTAGAGGCAGGCTAACAGGCGGAGCAGATTGGAGCATGTGTTTTGTATGATCTGAGCTTGTGTAGTGTGTAAAAATTGGAGATTGTACTGAGAGCTTGTGAGGAGTTTGTACAATGATTGTTACATGATCTCTATCATTATAATATACATATATTTGGAGGTTTTCAGCTTTAAGCTTTCCCATAAATACTGTGTTTATATGTGTGATTGTTTATGGTTTTAATGTGTGCATGCGATTGTTTATAATTCTGCAAATTGATGATCAATAATAGAAGAGGTTATGTATTATGCATGAAGCTCAAATAGTGTGTGATCAGGATAATCTCGGTGAATAATTTAACAGTTATTCAAATTTCTACATGGTATCAGAGCGATATTGATCATTGGAGCAATTGCAAAACATTGAAGCGGTTGAGTTTTGTGCTGGTGGAATTCGAATTTGCAGCAGTGTTTTCTTGGTGTTGAAGTTGAGATGTCTTTCAACGGATTGCGATTGGAGTATGCCCTTGAGGGCAGCTCGAATTATATTGCATGGAAGGACAGGATGGAGGTTTTATTAGATGACAATGGGTTGAAGGACGTCATAGATGCTGAAGTCCCAAAGCCTACTTCTAGCGATGCTGCCGTAATTGAGGCTTGGAAAAAGAAGACATCAAAGTGTCGAAGGATTCTATTGGAGGGTGTGAAGGATCACATAGTGTCTAGAATTCATGGTAAGGCTTCTCCATTCTTGATGTGGAAAGCCTTGACAGATTTATTCCAAAACAAGAGCGACCAGAGGAAGTTGGCGCTCAAGGATAAACTCAGAAACATAAAGATGGAGAAAGGTGATAGTATGTCCAAGTACCTCACGAAGTTCACCCAATGCAGGGATGACCTGGGAAGTGTGGGGGTGATTGTTGATGATGAGGACTTGGTGAGCTTGGCTCTCCTTGGGCTTCTGAAGAGTTTGCATTCCTATTAGGACTCTGTCAATGGTCGGGAGAAATTTCCAGGATGAGAGCGACTTTGGTCGGATCTTGTGCAAGAGGAGATAAGGCGGAGTACCAAGGATGGATCTTCATCAAGGAACTATGATGAAGAGAATTTCACTTTGGATGCCAAAGCAAAGAAGGGGAAGAGAAAGAAAGCTTCTCATTTCGGTGCGAAAGGCAAGAAGCAGGACATGTCCAAGGTGAAGTGCTTTCACTATCACCAACACGGACATTATGCCACAAATTGTCCGCAGAAGAAGAAAAATAAGCAGGCTGCTGGATCTGCAGCTGGAGAGGCCTTAGCCTGACAATTTGAGCTGGATTTTTCACTGATCGCATGCTTGGTCTCAAGTGTGATGGGTTCAGTGTGGTTTCTGGACAGTGGTGCATATTTTCACATGACAGGAGATCGAGATTTGTTTACTGATCTGGATGAGAAAGATCTTGGAGTCCACATCGAGATGGGCGATGATGGTAGATACAGTGCGATTGGTATCGGTACCATTTCCTTTGAGAGGGAGTCTGGTAAACCCTTCGTATTGAAGGAAGTGATGCATGTTCCAGGATTGAAGAATAATCTTATCTCTGTGGCAATGTTAGAAGACAAGGGCTATGATGTTGTCTTTAGCGAGGGAAAGGCTTTCCTGCGTAGTAAGGCAACTGGTGAGACCCAGAGGATAGGGGTTCAAGTTAAGAACCTTTATCAATTGCAGGTAGATGGTTGTGCAGCAATGGCAGGAAAGGTAGAAGGAGTGGTGAGCCGGGATGATGGCGAG
The DNA here is from genome assembly GCA_034641835.2 of Pinus albicaulis. Taxonomy (NCBI): domain Eukaryota; kingdom Viridiplantae; phylum Streptophyta; class Pinopsida; order Pinales; family Pinaceae; genus Pinus; species Pinus albicaulis. The sequence continues at coordinate 3,792 of JAXQQM020062004.1, read as the reverse complement.
TTGTGGCACCGGAGATTGGGCCACCTTCACCATGGAGCTTTGAAGATACTGCAGTAGATTTCTACTGGGCTTCCTAAAGGCACTCTTGCACAGTCAGATCAGTGCAAGGGGTGTACCTTTGGGAAAATTTGTGAAAGCCACCTTTCATGAGAAGGATAGTCGTGCCATGATGATCCTTGAGAGAATTCACACAAACGTGTGTGGACCTTTATCAGTAGCTTCGACATCAAAGCACAAGTATTATGTGATATTTGTTGATGATTTTTCTCAGAAGTGATGGATCTTCTTCATTCAGAAGAAGAGCGAGACATACTCAAAGTTCTGTGAGTTTAAGGCACTAGTTGAGAAAGAGTTAGGGAAGCAGGTGAAGGCTCTTAGGAGCGACAATGGTGGTGAATTCATCTTTGGCGAATTCAAGGAATTTTGCAGCGCAGAAGGAATTCGGAGAGAGCTCATAGCACCTCATAACCCACAGCAGAACGAGGTTGCTGAGCGGAAGAACAGAACGATCGTGGGTGCTGCACGGGCGATGTTGCATGATCAGGGCCTACCCATTCACTTGTGGGCGGAGGCATGCAATACTGCAGTATATGTGCAGAACCGTTGTCCTCACACGATACTTGGCATGAGTACACCCGAGGAGGCGTTTTCTGGTAAGAGGCCTGATATTTCCCATTTGAGGATTTTTGGTTCACCTGTTTACATTCATGTGACGAAGGATGCCAGGAAGAAGCTGGAGCCGACTGTGGAGGTTGGGATATTTGTGGGGTACACTGATACGCCCCACAACTATCGTGTGTATTTTCCAGACAGTCGCAAGACTGTTGTGCGACAGGATATCAAATTTCAGGAGGAGAAAGCCATGAAGTGTTCGCTTGAGAGGGAGCCACACTTGCATGCAGAGGAGGAGCTATTAGTTCCTAAGGATGAGCTTCAGGATGTGGATCAACCACAAGAGGAATTTCATGGAGTGGAAGAGACCACTCAGGGAGTGCCAACCATCAGAGAGCGGAAGCGCACTACAGAAGCTGAGCGACTGGCTCGAGATGCAGAGAAGGTTGTAGGAGCACCTACATCACAGTGCAAACAGAGACAGTCACCTGGCCGGTATACTGGATACATGGCTCTTGTGAGCAAGTGTATCATGACAGAGACATCCTCTTTCAAGGAAGCTGTGGAGGACCTCGCATAGGTAGATGCTATGGTGGAAGAGTATGATTCGATTGTCAGAAATAGTGCATGGGAGATTTTCCCAAGGCCGGAGGGGAAATCAGTGGTGGGTTCGAGATGGATCTACAAAGTGAAGCAGGTAGATGACGGGAGTGTGGAGAAGTACAAGGTAAGATTTGTTTCCCGAGGCTTTTCACAGATAGAGGGGATCGATTATGAGGAGACCTTTGCACCTGTCGCAAGGTATTCTTCCATACGGATGATTCTTGCTCTCTCAGCGTGGATGGGGTGGCACATTCATCATATGGTTGTGAAGACTACGTTCCTCAACGGAGTCATTGAGGAGGAGGTGTACATAGAGCAGCCCAAAGGTTTTGAGATCTTCATCAGCGAGTCGCATGTGTGCAGGCTCAAGAGAGCACTGTATGGGTTGAAACAAGCACCTCGTGCTTGGTACACATAGATAGACAGTTATTTCATCGGACTTGGATTCTCCAAGAGTGAGGTGGATCCGAACCTATACAAGATTCTGGTGGAGGGTAAGTTGCTGATCATTGTACTTTATGTAGATGATTTGATTTTGACAGGTGATGAGCTGTTGATACTCTCATGAAAGGAGGATATTGCAAAAGAGTTTGAGATGAAGGACTTGGGCCTCCTTCATTATTTCCTGGGATTGGAAATTTGGCAGCACATTGGTGGATTGTTTTTTTCTCAGGGTAAGTATGCCCGGGAGATACTGGAGAAGTTCAACATGCATGGCTGCAAGCTTGTTGATACTCCTCTTCCTGGAGGTTGGAGGAAGGAGGATGCTACTTCGGTGGAGGTAGTGGATGCCACTGTTTATCGACAGTTGGTGGGGTCGCTTATGTATCTGGTCAATACACGACTCGATATATGCTATGCAGTTAACCAGCTTTCACAAGCTATGGTTAAGCCTACCAAGCTCTTTTGGAAGGCGGGGAAGCATGTATTGAGATATTTCAGAGGCACATCGGGATATGGATTGTGGTACGTATTACTGATGAGGTGTTTGTGTGGCTTCACTGATGATTGGCAGGGAGCCCAACGGACGTAAAGAGCACATCTCGAGGGATTTTCAAAAGAAAGATCGGGTCGAAACAAGCTTTTGTTCAGAAGCAGAGATCCGTGGCACTTAGTTTAGCAGAGGCCGAGTATATGGCAGCGAGTTTGGTTGCATGCGAGGCTATATGGATGAGGAAGATCCTAGTCGGGTTGTTCGGTTCACACTTAGAGCCTACCGTGATTTATTGTGATAATCAGAGTTGCATCAAACTCTCGATTAATCCAGTATTTCATGATAGATCTAAACACATTGACATCCGGTATCATCATATCAGAGATTGTGTGCAGCGGAAGATCATGTTACTTTCATACATTCCCACGGAGGATCAGGATGCTGATATCTTGACGAAGGCGCTCACCAGGAGAAAATTTGAATATCACAGGGGCAGGATAGGGGTTGCAGATAATCCATATCTTGTTGAGAGGGATTGTTGAGATTGCAACAAGATGATGAGTTTAGTGTAAAGGAGTCGTCTTCACTAAGTGGGCCTGCAGGCTATTTTTGGCGCAAAGTATATTTTTAGACTATGTCTATTTTTAGACATATGGATCATGTTCTATGAGTTGCAGGATGCTATTTGTGGATGGTTGGTCAAGTCGGAAAAAATAGATGGACTTCTATTTTTAGACATATCATGACTCATTTTTAGATCGCAAATAAAAAATAGATATGTCGAATATTATTTATAAGTCTTTAACCATTTTGACTCTAATAATCGTTATCTTATCCTCTTGGAGCACTTCGCTTGAGTGCAATGGCACATGGGCACTCGACATGGTTGACTTCAAGAACTATGTGACAGAGTTTGGTGGGAGTTATTGAGATAGTTAATGGAGTTGAATTGGCTTAACTCAGTTGAGTTAGTTGTATCTAGTCTAACTGACTGATACACTAGTGAGAGTGGTGTGAATTAATTAGTTAATTAATTCACTAAATAATAACTCATTAATCAACTGAAGAATACATCAGTTAACTACAGTGCATGGCAGTTTCAGTGGAGACCAGTGGAGAGGTAGGTGAAAGAGCAAGTGTGACTATCGGTTGTGACTATACTGGTGCATGAGATTTGCACACACATTGATGGAGATTCCAATAATGATTGCACACTACATACCAGAGGGATTTGAACTCAGGATGTGCAATTATTCATCTTGGATTGTGTAGTAGAGGCAGGCTAACAGGCGGAGCAGATTGGAGCATGTGTTTTGTATGATCTGAGCTTGTGTAGTGTGTAACAATTGGAGATTGTACTGAAAGCTTGTGAGGAGTTTGTACAATTATTGTTACATGATATCTATCATTATAATATACAGATAGTTGGGGGTTTTCAGATTTAAGCTTTCCCATAAATATTGTGTTTATATGTGTGATTGTTTATGGTTTTAATGTGTGCATGTGATTGTTTATAATTCCGCAAATTGATGATCAATAGTAGAAGAGGTTATGTATTATGCATGAAGCTCAAATAGTGTGTGATCAGGATAATCTCGGTGAATAATTTAACAGTTATTCAAATTTCTACAGAAACTAAAACA
>JAXQQM020062420.1:0-49535 GCA_034641835.2 Pinus albicaulis | reverse complement strand
CGCCCCCCACACACCCCTCCGGGCTTCCTGTTAGCCCCCCTATGAAATTTTTGACAAGAAAATAGGGGGCTAAATTGTTGTTGAGTCTTCAAGGAATGATTTTCCCCTGAAAACACAGTCTCCTTGAAGCCTCTATGTGCCTTTTATCCTTTGATCAAATCCCCTCTGCTGATTTCCCTTATAAAGCCTCTCCGTTATGTGAAGAAATGCCCAAAGGCCCCCTTTTTCCCTTTTATTTCATCCCCCTTGTCTTCCCCTTCTATTCCCCTTTTACCCCTCAAATCCCCCCAAGATCCCATTTAAATTCTTCCCCTACCCTTGGTTTTCCCTTTTTCCCCTTTTCTTCCTCTATCGTTCCCCTTCCCCAGCCCTAAAATCCATTAAAATGGGAAAAAAACCCCACTTCCGACCTTATTATAAGGCCTAAGCCCCTTCCTGCTAGCCCCTTAACCACTTCCCACACATGCCCGTGCGCTGGGACCAAGCGCTTAAGTCCCAAGCGCCAATCGCAATCGGAAGGTCGGGCAGGTGCGTATTTCCTTTGTAAACAGCAAAAGCCCCGATGCGATCGTTTTATTAATCAAGTCTCGTGATGTAATCAAGGCCGTTGATCTACCCTGCAGATCCAACGGTGGAGCTCTAATCGCAGCCCTTCTCCGATCGCAATCGCAAGTCTCAACAATGCTGCTCCGATTGCCGTCCTCCAATCTCATCCTGGCCGTTGATCTACCCCGCGATCCGACGGCCAGCGCTTAATCGCACTGCCCCCCCAGATCCACTTCTCCACCGTTGATCTGTCCTGTGATCCTACGACTATCGCTCAATCGCAACCCCCCTTCCGATCGCAATCGCAAGTCACATTGGAACAGCTCCGATTGCGATCCACCGATTTAATCGCAACCGTCCATTCCCCCGCGATCCGATGGCCAGCGCTTAATCGCACTGCCCCCGCCGATCCACTTCTCCACCGTTGATCTGTCCCGCGATCCTACGGCTATTGCTCAATCGCAACCCCCCTTCCGATCGCAATCACAAGTCACATTGGAACAGCTCTGATTGCGATCCCCCGATTTAATCGCAGCTGTCCATTCTCCCGCAATCCGACGGTCAGCGCCTAATCGCTCCATTCCTCCGATCGCTGATCGCAAGCCTTTGTGCCTCTGCCCCGATTAAATCTCGGCCGTCCGTTTCCTCCCAGATCAACGGTCAGCGCTCAATCGCTGGTTCCCTTCCCTCCGTCTCCGATTCAATCCTGACCGTCCATCCTTCCCGCGATCTGACGGCCAGCGCTCAATCGCACCCCTGCCCGATCGCTGATCGCATGTCCTTCTCCCGACGCTCCGATTAAATCACAGCCATCCGTCTCCATGCTGATCCTACGGCTTAGCGCTAATCGCTTCATTCCCTTCGCACCTCCTATTTCTCCCTCCGATGGATTGTGATCCGTTGATTTGGACCCGAGACCAACGGCCAGCGCTCAATCGCAAGTCCCTCTCTGATCGCAATCGCAAACCGTTTCGTCTGACCCCCGATTGCGATTGAGCGATTAGATCATAGCCGTCCGGTTCCTCCCAGATCTGACGGTTCTGGTTTATTCACCCTTCGCCTCCACCGGGTCCCACATTCATGCTCCGCTCCATTGTTTTTTTATGTTTTCCTTTGTAAATCACTCCGGTGGTCACATTTGAGTCTTTGCACTGTGTCATCATCTCGCCACCACTTCCATTTTTTTCTCCGCTGTTCCGCCACCGTTCTTCTGCCTCCACAGTATTTATCCACCACCGCCCGGGTTTTAAACAGAATTTTTTCGTTGTGCAGACATCACAGAGAGGTAATTCCGACATCGCCAGCAAGTCAGCAGAAGGAATTCAAAGGGGTTGGTGCCTGTTATTAATGAAATTAAATGTCTTGCCCCGTATTCAAAGGATCAAGGCATAGTTCGAAGACCAAGAGCACGCGGTAAAGTCTTATCTGTGTTTATATATCAGTAGAAGTACTCTTCTCCAGAAGGACATCTTCCTACAGCAATCTCCATTCCTCCTCGAGCCCTTAACCAGATTAATGCACTGGCGGAGCTTCATTAGAGACTGTCCGAGCAACAGTAATGGAGGAATGGAGAAACCATGTAGATCTTTCACCAGTTCATTTATTTCAGAGTGGCAGCACAGAGCTCCAAGCACCAGAAGGGACTCCAAAGAAATATCAGAGGTCGATTTCGACCCGACAGAGATCTCCAAACCAGATTACAGAGTACCTACAGCGCTGCAGAAAGCCATTAAGCAGCATGGGCGTGGACACTTCCACCTTACTGTCTTAATGAGATTCATTTATTGTATATCCTACCACTGCTTCTTCCTCTTCTCCTATAAAAATCCCTGAGAGCGGATTGTAAGGGTTGTTGTTCAGTTGTTGGGCATCTGCTGTTAGAGGGATTCAGTTTGACTGTTAGAATAGTCTTGGGAGGAAGTTGCAGTGTAGTTTGTATGTAATAGGCTGGGAGGAGAACTTGGGACTGTATTAGCCATTGAGCCATATTGTACATGACTGGTTTTGCATCAATTAATCAAAGCACATTTCACAGGATCCTGCCCATTATTGGTGATAAGCTTCTTTTCAATTTCATATTTACACTGTTTCATGTTTCGGGGCTTGCATCAATAATATAGATCACTCCTGTTAGTGCCCTATGCCTGCCTTCCTTGCCATCAATGTTTTCTGCTTTATGTGCTATCTAAGAATGGTTTTCAGTTGATTTAACCAGCGCAGTGGATGTTATTGCCTGCTGGCTTATGTATGAATTAGTTGAAGATGTTCTTAGATGTTATTGAGGGGTTTAAGCTAGAAGGTTTGGGAGCACTGGGGATAAGTGTTAGCCCTGTCCACTAGAATCCATGCATGACCAGTTTACCTTTCTGAGATCCCTTTGTTTATCTTATGTTTGTTTTCCCTTGGAGTTGCTAAAGCAGACCTGGAGTTAAATGACCTCTGGTCTGATCTATAAGCTGCCCCTTTGTCTCTTTGAGAGCTGCCTTTGAGTATGTCCAAGAAGGTCTGGAGTTAAATGACCTCTGACCTGATCTATAGACAGAAAGTTGGTTGTCTTTCCTTCTCCCACTTTCCTTCCTTAATGTTCCACCCCACTCTCTAATCTAAAGATCCTTTAGTATTAGATGACTTGCCCTTTGGAAGCCTTGGCTAGTGGATGTAAGTAATTTTCCTATCATGACTCCATAGCCCAATGGATGGCACGGTATTGGCCCATTCTCTCTGCTGAAACAACCTGTTGTTTTGTTCCTTTCTTTCCATTGCTTTCCCAGTCCGTGATCTCCTAACTCAACCCAGCAACCCTTCAACCAAACCATTTAAAACCACCCTTTGTGCTTCATAAATAGCCTAACATCTCATTTTGAGCTTCAAAGATAAATCATTTTTTGATCTATTGGAGAGATCCCTCTCCGGGTCTAGGAGGGCTAGATCCTAGGGCCCCAAAGTGGTTCTGATGTTGTCTCATCTTTTGGTCTTGCCAATCTGGCCAAAACATGGGAACCCCAACATTATGGCGACTCCACTGGGGAAAATCTGAGAGTCAATAACTGCTTTGTCTCTAGATTGGCTTCTCATTGCTGATGGTGGATAGAATCCTGCTTAAAATTGTTAAAATCATCCACCTGGCGACTCCACACTCCATAATCCTAGAAGACTCCACTGGAGGAAGAACCTGAAAGATGGCCAGACCTCATAGAAGGGTAGAACATACGGGTTGGATTTGGTTTAAAGAATTCATTGTTTTTGTCTACCTCTATGTTCTGTCCTACTTTAAGCCTAATCAAGTGTACAAAGATGAAACCCATGATGAGTATGGGAAAGATCTCAAGCCTCAGTCTTCAGACCGTGAGCAGACCTATACTCCTGTGAAAAACCTGGTGGAACAAGAAGCTCATGTTGTATCTCCCACTCTTCAAGAAGCTTCAAGCATCCATGAGCCTGTTGTTACATCACCCACACCTACAAAGGTCATAGAAAGATATAAGCCTCTGGTTTTACCTCTCTTCTTCCAACCCCTGCCTACAGAATTAATAAACCAGCTTCCTCATTTTGATGGGGAAAATAAAGGGTCCTCTGCTGAAGAACATGTTCAAAATCTGGAGGATTTACTTGAGCTGTATGAAATAGAAGAAGATGATGTGTGCATTAGGATGTTTTCTTTGTCGTTACAAGGAAATGTTAAGAGTTGGCTCAAAGGCCTTCTAGAAGCAAGCATTTTCTGCTTCCACCAGTTTTCTCAAGTTTTCCTAGATAGATGGGCGGCCCCAAAGAATGCTCTCCTCATCCTAAAAGAATATCAGAATTTGAGAAGGCAGCCAGGGGAGACAGTGCAAGAGTTTTCAGCCAGGTTCAATAAGGTATATGATGCAATGCCTTCTGATATAAAACCACCTTTGGGATGGGCTTTACTGCATTATCCAAGTTCTTTTGACCCCGAGGTGGAATTCCATATAAGGCAAAATGAGCCTTCGAGCCTGGAGGAAATGCAGGATATAGCAATCACTGTCGAATACAACATACAATGCAAGGGGAAAAGATTAAGAGCAGCAAGGAAGGACCGAACAAAGCAAACAGCGCAGATCTCTTTAGCGGACAAGCTGGAGAGACTGATAGAGGCTGCCAGTTCCTTGCTGAAAGCAAAAGAGCAAGAAGATGAGGCTGAAACCAGAGAGGACGATTGGGAAGGACCTGCTCCTTGTCCTCAAGAAAGATAAATCAGATCTCTGCAAGACAGAAGTCGCATGCCAAGCATGTATGATGAACCAGAGCTTGAATCAGAAAATGAACTTGCAGAGTATTTTGAAGAAAGAATTGCTGAGAGTCCTGAAGATTTGATGGGTGACAATACCTACAATTATGATTTCTCTGATGTGGATATGTCTGATGATGAGTTTTTCCAAAGGGAAACCAAGCTTGCACGACCATCATCAGAGGTCTCATGGGAGGAAGACTGCGACCACCAGCTTCAGGAAGATGATGAGTTAATGCCGGCCATCTATGATACTGATGGAGAAAGCATTGAAAGCATGATAGCAGACGAAGATTCATTGAATCTTCTATCTGCTTTATATCTGAACATCAGTTACACTTGCCAAGCGGACAGAGGCCAACAGCTCTTCAGCGCAGAGGACAAGGAGGAAAGAGATGAGGGAAGTCTTGAGCGGAACGAATATCCAGAGCCTTCTCCCGAAGGGATTAATGTAATCAAAGAAGCCCCTGCTCAAGAATATGTCGATTTTTTCACAGAGTTTAGCTCGTTGCAGCAGAACCGACCTGTGGTACTAGAGGACAGCACTGTTGAAAATAATGAGCCCTCTAGCTCAAGCTGCATTGAAGATGAGTGAGGTCCTCTTTCCCACATACATCTTTGTATTGGTTCAACGGAAGAGGAGTTACTCCTGGTTGATGCCCATATGCCAAATACTCCCAACCAGGAAGAGGAGGAGTGTGAATACAAAGGCCTCACTATAGATGCAGTGATTTAAGCTTCCCAGGATGCAGACAGCCTATCAGTCATGGTAGGTTTTGAAGGAAAAAGTTTACATCATGAGTTTGTTGACCTTGTGGCAGACTACATGGAGGCCCTGATTGGCTCAGCTCCACAAGCATCAATCTTTTGCAAGAGCCAAATACACCAAAGTTGGTCACCACTGATGGTGACTTCAGTTTTGAAGGACCACGTGCAGAGCACCCTGTGGTTATCTCTGACAGATAGTCAGTGCTCATATCCTTTTTTGCTATTACTTGACTGGCTGCATTGGCATTACTGCATCACCTAAACCATCAGAGTTTTCCAGTTAGAGTAGGGTAGGTAGGAAAGCTCAATAAAGCTCAGTACATGAGCAAGTAGATTAGTTGTTTCATTTTCTGTCTTAGAATGTAGAGAAGAAACCTGCTAGACAGTCTAATCCTAGCAGGTAGTAGTGTAGGTAGAGAAACATATGAGACCAACAGTCTAATCTGGTCTCATGGAGTAATAAGGGTAGAAGTAGATTAGGTTTATTTTTCCTGTTTGTAAAGATTAATGATGTAAAAGGGTCTGCAAGTCCAAATGCACCCAAGAAGAAAAAATGATAGGACTGTAGTGTGGGTAGGTAGTTGTTTGGAAGAATTGTACTGCTGATATGTTGTCTTCATAGTTTGTGGCAGCTGATCAAAGAAAGAGATGGATGGTTCAAGCAGCAGGCATCTGGCCTACACCAAGAGATCATGTTCTGGTTTCTTGGCTCCTTCAAGAAGAAGCCATCCCCATGTGGAGCCACTGTTAGCCCCCAAATGAAATTTTTGACAAGCAAATAGGGGGCTAAATTGTTTTTGAGCCTTCAAGGAATGCATTTCCTCTGAAAACACAGTCTCCTTGAAGCCTCTATGTGCCTTTTATCCTTTGATCAAATCCCCTCTGCTGATTTCCCTTATAAAGCCTCTCTGTTATGTGAAGAAATGCCCAAAGGCCCCCCTTTTCCCTCTTATTTCATCCCCCTTGTCTTCCCCTTCTATTCCCCTTTTACCCCTCAAATCCCCCCAAGATCCCATTTAACTTCTTCCCCTACCCTTGGTTTTCCCTTTTTCCCCTTTTCTTCCTCTATCGTTCCCCTTCCCCAGCCCTAAAATCCATTAAAATGGGAAAAAAACCCCACTTCCGACCTTATTATAAGGCCTAAGCCCCTTCCCGCTAGCCCCTTAACCACTTGCCACACATGCCCGTGCGCTGGGACCAAGCGCTTAAGTCCCGAGCACCAATCGCAATCGGAAGGTCGGGCGGGTGCATATTTCCTTTGTAAATAGCAAAAGCCCCGATGCGATCGTTTTATTAATCAAGTCTCGCGATGTAATCAAGGCCGTTGATCTACCCTGCAGATCCAACGTTGGAGCTCTAATCGCAGCCTTTCTCCGATCGCAATCGCAAGTCTCAACAATGCCGCTCCGATTGCCGTCCTCCGATCTCATCCTGGCCGTTGATCTACCCCGCGATCTGATGGCCAGCGCTTAATCGCACTGCCCCCCTGATCCACTTCTCCACCGTTGATCTGTCCCGCGATCCTACGGCTATCGCCCAATCGCAACCCCCCTTCCGATCGCAATCGCAAGTCACATTGGAACAACTCCGATTGAAATCCCCCGATTTAATCGCAGCTTTCCATTCCCCCGCGATCCGACGGCCAACGCTTAATCGCACTGCCCCCCCCCGATCCACTTCTCCACCGTTGATCTGTCCCGCGATCCTACGGCTATCGCTCAATCGCAACCCCCCTTCCGATCGCAATCGCAAGTCACATTGGAACAGCTCCGATTGCGATCCCCCGATTTAATCACAGTCGTCCATTCTCCCGCGATCCGACGGTCAGCGCCTAATCGCTCCATTCCTCTGATCGCTGATCGAAAGCCTTTCTGCCTCTGCCCCGATTAAATCTCGGCCGTCCATTTCCTCCCAGATCAACGGTCAGCGCTCAATCGCTGGTTCCCTTCCCTCCGTCTCCGATTCAATCCTGACCGTCCATCCTTCCCGTGATCCGACGGCCAGCGCTCAATCGCACCCCCGCCCGATCGCTGATCGCAAGTCCTTCTCCCAATGCTCCGATTAAATCACAGCCGTCCGTCTCCCCGCTGATCCTACAGCTCAGCGCTAATCGCTTCATTCCCTTCGCACCTCCTGTTTCTCCCTCCGATGGATTGTGAGCTGTTGATCTGGACCCGAGATCAACGGCCAGCGCTCAATCGCAAGTCCCTCTCCGATCGCAATCGAAAACCGTTTCGTCTGACCCCCGATTGCGATTGAGCGATTAGATCATAGCCGTCCGGTTCCTCCCAGATCTGACGGTTCTGGTTTATTCACCCTCCACCTCCACCGGGTCCCACATTCATGCTCCGCTCCATTGTTTTTTCATGTTTTCCTTTTTAAATCACTCCGGTGGTCACATTTTAGTCTTTGCACTGTGTGATCATCTCGCCACCACTTCCATTTGTTTCTCCGCTGTTCCGCCACCATTCTTCCGCCTCCACAGTATTTCTCCACCACCGCCCGGGTTTTAAACAGAATTATTTCGTTGTGCAGACATCACAGAGAGGTAATTCCGGCATCGCCAGCAAGTCAGCAGAAGGAATTCAAAGGGGTTGGTGCCTGTTATTAATGAAATTAAATGTCTTGCCCTGTATTCAAAGGATCAAGGCACAGTTCGAAGACCAAGAGCACGCGGTAAAGTCTTATACGTGTTTTAATATCAGCAGAAGTACTCTTCTCTAGAAGGACATCTTCCTACAGCAATCTCCATGCCTCCTCGAGCCCTTAAACAGATTAATGCACTGGCGGAGCTTCATTAGAGACTGTCTGAGCAACAGTAATGGAGGAATGGAGAAACCGTGCAGATCTTTCACCAGTTCATTTATTTCAGAGTGGCAGCACAGAGCTCCAAGCACCAGAAGGGACTCCAAAGAAATATCAGAGGTCGATTTCGACCCGACAGAGATCTCCGAACCAGATTACAGAGTACCTACAGCGCTGCAGAAATCCATTAAGCAGCATGGGCATGGACACTTCCACCTTACTGTCTTAATGAGATTCATTTATTGTATATCCTACCACTGCTTCTTCCTCTTCTCCTATAAAAATCCCTCAGAGCGGATTGTAAGGGCTGTTGTTCAGTTGCTGGGCATCTGCTGTTAGAGGGATTCAGTTTGACTGTTAGAACAGTCTTGGGAGGAAGTTGCAGAGTAGTTTGTATGTAATAGGCTGGGAGGAGAAGTTGGGACTGTATTAGCCATTGAGCCATCTTGTACATGACTGGTTTTGCATCAATTAATCAAAGTACATTTCACAGGATCCTGGTCTATTACTATTGGTGATGTTTTTCTTAACTCTGTTATTTACATTTTCATACTGTTTCATGTTCTTCCGGACTTGCATCAGAATAATGGTATAGGATTCACCCTTGTTAGGTGCCCTATGCTGTCTGCTCTCCTTGCCATCAATGTTTTCTGCTTTATGTGCTATCTGAGAATGGTTTTCAGTTGGTTTAACCAGCGCAGTGGATGTTATTGCCTGCTGGATGATGTATGAATTAGTTGAAGATGTTCTTAGATGTTCTTGAGGGGTTTAAGCTGGAAGGTTTGGGAGCACTGGGGATAAGTGTTACCCCTATCCACTAGAATCCATGCATGACCAGTTTACCTTTCTGAGATTCCTTTGTTTATCTTATCTTTTTTTTCCCTTGGAGTTGCTAAAGCAGACCTGGAGTTAAATGACCTCTGGTCTGATCTATAAGCTGCCCCTTTGTCTCTTTGAGAGCTGCCTTTGAGTATGTCCAAGCAGGTCTGGAGTTAAATGACCTCTGACCTAATCTATAGACAGAAAGTTGGTTGTCTTTCCTTCTCCCACTTTCCTTCCTTAATGTTCCACCCCACTCTCTAATCTAAAGATCCTTTAGTATTAGATGACTTGCCCTTTGGAAGCCTTGGCTAGTGGATGTAAGTAATTTTCCTATCATGACTCCATAGCCCAATGGATGGCACGGTCTTGGCCCATTCTCTCTGCTGAAACAGCCTGCTGTTTTGTTCCTTTCTTTCCATTGCTTTCCCAGTCCGTGATCTCCTAACTCAACCCAGAAACCCTTCAACCAAACCATTTAAAATCCCCCTTTGTGATTCATAACTAGCCTAACATCTCATTTTGAGCTTCAAAGATAAATCATTCTTTGATCTATTGGATAGATCCCTCTCCGGGTCCAGGAGGGCTAGATCCTAGGGCCCCAAAGTGGTTCTGATGTTGTCTCATCTTTTGGTCTTGCCAATCTAGCCAAAACATGGGAACCCCAACACTTCCAATCTTGCGGTTGCACCCTACACATATCATGGTCCTTACCTTCCCTAGTGCACATACTCTGCCCCATACAACTACTCCAGCCATATAGTCATTTAATCCGATATGGTTTGAGCCGGCTGCCATTGACATAGTCGGGTAACATACCACTGCACAGGGTAGCTAATCGAACAGCTCCGCCATTTGTGACTTCCTTTACCATATAGGGACCAAGTCAGTGATGACGAAACTTCCCTGGGTGTTTCACAAGCTAGCTATCATACAACAAGACCAATTCTCCCTCCGCAAATATATTTTGTCGAATATGTTGATCATGTCATGCCTTATCCTGAACCTTCAGAACCTACTAATGGAAATTAGCAATGAAATGATCTTCCTCCAAAGCCACAAGCTGCACTAACTACTCCTCCATGATATCAGGCTCCTCCATATCCGTAAAGGCTGTGATGCGTAGGCTAGGAATAATGTATTCCATGGGCATAATGGCCTCCTTGCCATAGACCATCCTAAATGGTTTTCTCCTTGTCAACTTCTTACAGGTGGTTCAGTAGGCCCAAAGAGCAGATAGGATGTGCACGTCTCAGTCGTTAAGATCAGTGTTACAGATCTTAGTCAGTGTGTGTTCCAAGACTTTATTAAAAGCATCGACCTCTCCATTTTCCTGGGGATGATACGAAGTGATTTTTACATGATGGATCCCAAATTCTTCTGTCAAGGCCTGTATTGTTTCATTAACAAAATGTGTACCTCTATTTCTCATCAAGATTTTTGGACATCCAAATATGGTTAGAATCTACTCAAATATGAAGTGCGCAGCGATATTTGCAGTGCAATCCTTCACCACTTGTGCTTTGGCCCATCTGGTTACATAATCAGTGGTAGTTATAATGTAACGCACACCTATATTCTTTCTCGGTGGGTTGATAGGTCCCAAAAAATTGATGGCCCATTTGTCAAATGCTTGCAGGGCCATTTGTGGTTGAAGGGGCATTTCATCTCTGCATGATGGCCATCCTATTCGTTGGCACGTATCACAGGATTTACAATAGTCGTTAGAATCATTATGCAGGGTAGGCCATCATTTTCCAGCTGTCAAGATCTTTTGCGTTGTTGCTTTCCCTGTGTAGTGACCTCCTTCTACACCATCGTGAGCTTCTGCCAAGATAGCATGTCGTTCATGCTCCAAAACGTACCTTCGCAGCACTTCATCAGCTCCCATCTTATATAGATGACCTATGATGATGGTAAAATCTGCAGCATGGTTTACCATCTCTTTCTTCTATTGTACTAAATACTCTGCAGGTGCCATGCCTGTAGTCAAAAACTGAATGATGTCGGTGAAGTGCACATCAAATACCTTAACAGAAATAAGCTATGCATCAGGAATCCTTCTTCCAAGTTGGTCAGTTCCTCGCCATTCTCAATTCAGGACAAGTGATTAGGCACATCATTCAACTTCCCCGGCTTAACAATGATCTCAAAGTTGTATTCCTAAAACTACAGTAGCCATCGGCATATTCCCCCCCCCCCCAACACAGGCTTATTCACCAGGTACTTCAAATTTGAATGATCTATAAAAATTTAAAGTTTCCTCCTAATAGATAGTGCTGATACTTCTGTAATTCATAGACTGTGGCCAATCCCTCCTGCTCCATGGTGGAGTATTTGCACTCTACAACACAGAGTTTCCTACTAGCAAATGAAACAGGATGATCAATGTCTCTGTCTCCAGGCTGCGTAAGGACTGCTCCCAGGGTGATCCCAAATGCATCTACGTGAACATGGAATACCTTCACCCAATCAGGAAAGATGAGAATAGGTGTAGAGACCATCTTCTCCTTGAGTAGCTTGAAGCTTTTCCGACATTCGTCGTCCAAAAAAAATGAAACATCATTTTTAAGAAGTTTTTCCATAGGCATCGTGATCAGCGCATACCATTGAATAAAATTCCTGTAGTAGCCTGTATGTCTGAGGATCGAACGTAGCTATTTATCAGTTGTGGGTACTGCCAGATTTATGATGACTGCGACTTTGGCAGGGTTAACCATCAATCCTTGTTGACAAACTATGTGCCTGAGAAAGATTCCAAAGGGTATGCATAATATGCACTTCTTGATATTCAGGGAAATATGGTGTTTTCTACAGGCATCCAACATCATGAGCAGGTTCGAGACATGCTTCTTCACTAAGTCGAAGACAATCCAATCATGAAAATAAACGTCCAAAAACTTTTGTATGAACTCTTTGAACACTGCAACTACTACTCATGAAAATATGGCAGGGGCATTCTTGAGTCCAAACGGCATGACCATATACTGAAGGGATCCCCATTCAATAGCAAACATAGTTTTTCTGTGATCTTCAGGTGTGATTCTGATCTGATGGTAGCCCGAGAAACCATCAATGAATGAGTACGCTTCTTGCCATCCTGCGATATCAAGGATTTCATCTGAGAACGACATGGGAAAGGGATCATCTACGCAAGCATCATTCAATTTTCACAATTCAACGGAGATTCATATCTCCCCCTTCCTCTTTTTCTCCTGAACCACCATCGAACTTACCCAGTCCGACTGTTCGGCCGGTTTGATGATACTTGCAGTGATAATTTTATCGATTTCTTCCTCAATCGTTTGCTTATACTTAGGATTCAATCGATAAGGGCGCTGCTTCACAGGGCGCTGCTTCACAGGGCGTGCATCTGGTTTTAACATGATGCGTATCACCCCTAGGTCCCCTGTGATCCCCTTAAGATCCAAAAACTTTTTCAAGAATAAGTCCTGATATTCTGTGAGCATTTCTGCAACTTTGCATACTGTATCATCATCCTAGTAATCCCTAATTTTAATCAAATTAGGCTGATTTTCCATGCCAATGTTGACTTCTCATAGCTCCAGAGGCTTAGTAACATTGACACTTTGCAGTGGGGTTCCAACAACTGCGCGCTCTTGCTCCGACTCCAGGATAGAGATATTGCACAGATATTCATCGCACTCTTCGATTTCTATATTGCGGAAGTTGAAAATATCCTTCATCTTCTTTTCCCATGTTGGTGCCCCAAGTTCTGCGTAAGGGTGCAATTCATTAAATACATAGGTATCTATATCCTATAGAGCTTCGTCAAGTGCCTCTGTTCCCCCTGGTAACCCAAATGTTCCTACAAATTCATCCTTTAATGTTTCCCAATGGCAGGTGCACTGATGTAGCTCCACATCTAAGTACCATGCGGTGGGAATTGGTTCCAAGGCATGAATAAAAAAGTGAACCCATTCTTCCATAGTCCAGTCACACCATTTTTCCATCGAAGCAAACAAATGCTCGCGCGGGTCCCCTAGGCCAAGGAATGCCTTTACACGCAAGTGGACCGGAGGTTCGAATCGCAGGATCATCATATCCCGACACTCTTCCTAATCCTGTAACGCCCCCTTATCTATATCCCACCACCTCGCAAGTGTTGTGCGCATGGCTATATGAAGGGCCCATAACCTTCGCTCTCTTGGAACCTCAGCTTCAAATGTTCGTAAAAACTCCTTAATACTACTAGAGCCATCAAAGTAGGGTAGTTCTATTACCTTGAAGGAGATGCATCGGAAGTTATTGGTGATTCTAAGACATTGCAGTGTAGAGACATCATGTAACTGATTCTACCAATTTTCCATCTCTCCATCAGAGTCAGAGAAACATTTGCTATATT
Source organism: Pinus albicaulis (assembly GCA_034641835.2). Taxonomy (NCBI): domain Eukaryota; kingdom Viridiplantae; phylum Streptophyta; class Pinopsida; order Pinales; family Pinaceae; genus Pinus; species Pinus albicaulis. The sequence continues at coordinate 35,982 of JAXQQM020062420.1, read as the reverse complement.
TTTCCCAGCAAAGTACACCATCGGCCGTGGGATTGATCCAATATTCATCTTGCATGGTTAACTTATAGATATGATCCACATCCTCTTCTTCGTGCACCGGCTTCGTATACCATTCTCCTTATGTAGGGTCTAATGGTACTATCACCCACGTTCCTTCATTTTCAAACACCATGCTTCTTTTCTTTAGGTTTATGATACCTCCCATATGTATGGTCCAATCCAATCCTAGGAGCATAGGATAGGGGTCCGCATCTTCTACAATCTGAATGACCTCAAAGTCAGCCCGGACCTTAACTCCTGTGATATCTACCACAATCTTTGACAGTCTCCCCAACGGTATGATATTTTGCTGATTGGCCATGCGTAGCTGGATAGTGGAACATTCCACCTTGGGTTCTCCCATTCGCCACCAAGTTTTCTTGGGCAGTATGTTCACATATGATCCCAGGTCCAAAATAATCTGATCCATTTCATAATCACCAACTTGCATTGTTAGTCGCATTTCCCTACCAGTGTGTTTCTTATGCTTGTACATTTTGTGCACATCCTTAGCTTCCAAGGGTGGATTATTTCTTTCCGCGTAGCTATCTATTAAGGCTTGGAGGTTTTCTATGGCCCATTGGTTGCACAAAAGCTTCATACATGCCTGCAAAATTGGTTTGACCTCATCATCTTCTTTGAGGTTTACAGGGGCTTAAGAAGTAGGTGCCTCAGCCTTAGCAAAGTCTTGTCTAGCTGTGACAAAGGTTTCCTTTTCCTTCTCTAGGTCAAAACCTTCTTGTTTGATGGTTGCTTTTCGGATAAGAGGCTCAGTCGCAACTTTCTCCTCAACTCCCCAAGTGGCCATGCCGCTGCATGTTATGAAATTAATGCTTGGTCCTTAATATCAAGGTTCTACCTTAACCCTCTGTACATTTTGCGTAGGTGTCTGCTGCTTTTCCTACATTTTCTATATGAGAATTGGGCAGTCTTCAATCACATGGTCTAGCTTCCTACAGTATATGTAGGATTGTCTTGCAGGGATCAAGTAGTCCCTCGCAAAGTACCCTAATTCTTTGTTGTGATAGCAGATCAATTGTCCTCTTCCCCTACCTGCGCTTGCACATCGGCCCCCTCCCATGCCCTTAGCTGGGGAGCCACCTATGCCTGAGGGGGATCTTGGTGAGGAAGGGTCTGATTGTACCCTATAAAAGTTTCCCCAGTCTATCATTAGATCATAAGTTTGGTAGTTCTTCTCATCATGTCCTACTAATCGGCGACACTTGCACCATTGTTGCTTCAGTTTTGGGACATACACACCCAGACAGGGGCAGTGGTTAGTATCATGTAGGTCAGCTATGCGACAATCATCACACCATCACACTAGTCAACTTGGTCCCAGGCGAAATGGGCTGGGTCCCCCCACCTATAGGTAGTCTACCAGTAGCGGGTACTGATCCTTGGTATGGCTAGATACCCTACATCGTATGCACCATACATTTTGGCTAGCTTCTTTCCCTTGGTCCTTTTGCAAGTTCTGGATCTCCATGTGCATCGCCTCCAACTTCCCTTGGATTTGTTGTACTCCCAACTGGGTATCATCTCTTGTCACAACTTCTAACTTCATAGCAATATCCAAAGCTTTTTCTTGCGATTCAATGGCTTGCTAACCCATAGGTATGTGCAGGTGAGGCAGTAACATAGAAATGAACCATTCCTTGTGCTGTATATCATCATACAGAAATTATCCTTCCCTAATTACCTTCTTTAGCCATTGTTCAGCCTCCCATACAGGCTCAGAGGGCCCTTGTTTAAAATATTTTAGGTCATTCACTATCTGAGAGTAGGATTTAGGCTTTCGAAACTACTGTTTTATGGCACCCTTAACCTCTGGAATGGTCGCATTCACATGCTGAGCTATGTATCCCAAATACCAGTCCAGGGCTCTTCCTTCAAAGGCAAGGGACAACTGCGTCCTTTTCATAGCATCGTTGGCCACATTCTGCGCATTCCATATTGACTCTGTGAAAAATCAGAATCGATCCATATCTTCGTCCCCTATGCCCTTGAAGGTAGGTAGCTTCATGTGCGAGGCCATCTCGTCTTCCGGTGGTGGAGGTATGGGTGAGTTCTTACCCCTATGCTGATTTGAAGGTGGTGTAGTTGGAGGGCTATGCATAGCCGAATTCCTTACTAGACTGTATACAGATCTATCTCCTTCTTGATTTCTGTAGAATTTACCACTTCATGTCGTACCCTCACTCTGATCAGAGCTCATTCACTCTGTATGGCCGCACATAATGCTCTTTTCGCACAAATTTTTTTTGATTAATAAGGGCAGTGTTTTCAAGAACTTACGTCGGAACCCTTTGAAGAACCTCCACTATGCTTCTAAATAGGCCAAAAACTAATCAACTATGAATTCTGTCATAAGTCCTCCCAAAACACTATCCACCAAGTGATCTACCATATGAGTGATGGTATTATCAGTTGTTTCTAACTGCTGGATCAACTCTGGAGTCCACTGCATGACGCTCATCCTTCCAACATGTCTAGAAATCTACGAGCCTTGCCAACCACTCCTCAAGCTCATTCAAAATGTTACAAAGAATATTTCATAGAATTCAGTGAAAATGTACTTATTTTTCCACTTCTCTGCCATCAGCTTCTTGCTGCGATTCTCTTTCACCGCAAATTCTTAAACCTATTTTTCAAACCACTCTTCAATTTCTTTCTTCTCAGGTCTCCAATGTTCTCTTGGCATTACCCTATCCCTCTCTCAAAATTCTTCTGGTCGTGACAAAAGAACCATTTGTTGGCTCAAGGGGTCATGACCCAGGTTTGGAGGTTAAGTTTTGCCAAAAAACCCCTATACTACTGGCCCTTTCGGCAGTGACCTGCTTGCACAGGCCAAAGTCTCACTGGAAGTAGTATGGGAGGGAGTTGGAACTAGGTTTACGAACCCTAGGAGAAAGAGCAGGTAAGTCAAGCAGATCCACATTCGCAACCTATTTTGTTCACACAAGACAGGTATGTTTGCAGGTTTGTTAACAATATAATCCACAGTATATTAGAGCTATTATCATGCAAAAATCTAGTCAATACCTTCACATCCACGTCTGTATCAGCTATTATCAGTACACAATATCATACACATCATTAATAGATCACAAATATATCATAACATAGATAGATTCATATCATAACAGATAACACAACTATATTCTTAGTTCCAACAAATCCCAAAGGTTTTCATCAATAGTAATACATCAGATCCAATAACACAGAGCTACTTTAACTATATCCACATATATTAGCATCAAAACCTGGTACAATCCAAACAAAGCCTGCACACACAGCCAACAGGGTCCACACATAGCAGGACTAAGGATCTCCGCGCACACAGCCAGTAGTAGTCCTTACTCAACGACCCAACAATAGATCTAATAATTCACCCTTAGCATCAAACTTAATTCCTTTCTACCTTAAGTCTCAAAATTTTCATCTATTTATATCGATTTAGCCTACGCTTCCAATGGTCTGCAAACTGTGGTTTGCAGACTCTTGGTCTACCCTTGACCCATTACAATGCATTTGGGGCTTTGACCCACCCCAAAACCCCTGCACTAGACTAATTAATACAAAAAATACACAAAATTGTACAAAATTTTCAACTTTTAGGGGACTCTATTCCAACACTTATCATGTGCAAGGTGAGGTGATAATAAATATGGTCGAGAGTTATAGAGTGTTGATTACAGTACTGCTTTCAGTTCGGTGATTGGGCCTTCTAAGCTCTCATTATGGTCCTCCAAATTTTTTGAAAATGGCGACATATAGGTGAATATGGCTCAATTCAGTTCATTTGTGTCTGTTGAGTGTTGAGAGGTCAGAGGTTTTTGCAGAGAATTTCTTGTCGTTGCGGTCAGCCTTAGTACCCAGGATTAGCGATTTTTTGGTTAGGTAAACTCCATGACATCCTGAATTTTAATTTTTTCAATATGTGAGTTCCGGGGTCCATACAAGATGGGTTTGTATAGATATCAGGTTAATTTTTACCTTGACCGCGTGGGAAATCAATGTACAGACGCGACATTTGCCTACAAAAATAAAGTTTTGTGGGCCTTTATCGTGCCTGTCCTAACATTGGGCATGCCTTATTCACTAATGTGAGAAGAACATGCGTGCATTCCTCATGCCTGTTTGAGGAACATGTGAGCGGAGAGCCAAGGCACATTTTTTGAAAAATTCTTTGGAATTTTGTCAAATTTTTGTGTTTTTCATGTTGCTGATGTGTTCCTGTTTTGATGATAGGATGTTGTGGAGGGAGAGGGACTAGCTCAAACTCCATGCTGCCTTGGCTGTTAATAGTCAGACATACTAATAGTTGATGCGATGGCTTCTTCTTAAATTCATGGAGAATGACTTGTTACGATCACAAGATCGTCTTTTGTGCTACTTGGTCCGATGTTGGAACAAGAAACACAAGGTGATGGTGTTGCGTGGGTGTGACCATACTATCTGTCCTGAGATGGATATCTATTTTTTGAACTGGTTGCTACCTCAGGGTGAGGTGCTTTGATATCCACTTCCCTCCGGGAGGGTGGATTTTGAGCGGTTCCGGGAGAGTCATTGTGGTGGGGCACGCCTTATGGAGGGGTGTATATCCATTGCTATAATGACAAAATTGACCGAGCGATGTGCTTTAGCAGCCATTGTGCGATTGGTAGGGTCGTCTACTCCACATCGGGCATCGGGTCCGTAGATTGGTGTCTTGCACTGGTTGAGGGCCAGGCACTTTTTTGACTTTCCCCGTTTTTGTTATGACGGGATGCTGGCGCAAATTTCCAAGATCTGATATGGATCGAAGCTGTTTACTTATGCCAACATCTTATGCAGCATTATGTATGAGCGACTGGTGTTGATGAGAGCTATAGTGGCGGTGCCTGTTGGGGGGCCACAGGAGCCACACATGAGGAGGTGGGCCCCTCTGATGCCCCGAGGAGGTGGAGGTAGGGTGGGGCATTAATGGAATGCCACCATGGAGGCTTGGTTTGAGGCCAACCCTTAGATGTTCCTGCCATTCCCTTATGTCGGGATGCACTTCCGAGGAGATCCAGACATGGGTCTTCCTGCTGGATATGCTTAGGGGCCAGCAGGTATGTTTTTGTGTTTTCTGCATTTACTTGAGAATATATGTTAATATGTGTATTATGATGACACTAACATAGTCTTGGTTACTATTGCAGATGTTGGAAACGCCAATTGTCATGTGGCTCGGTTGGTTGGGCACCATCCGATTTGGTGACTGTTGGGCCACTAAATTGTCATTTTCATTACCATTTCTTAACATATATTTCATCCATTCCTACCATTGTTTTATCACATTATTTATCATAATTTATCATTTAATCCTATTTTATAATTATTTATTCTCTTATGGATAAGTAATATTTATTCTCCTTTATTTTAAATAAATTTAATATTATTATGAATTATTTTGTAAATGATGGTTTATTATTTAATTTGTTATAACTCATGATTTTAGCCTCCAATATCTCTTTCATATTGCAAATACGATCTTCAAGTTCATAATTAAATATTCCAACTCATAAATTCAATGGAATAATAAGTGATAGTTTTGCATTGGACATTTCAGGCAAACCAAGATGAATATTGAAAATCCGAGACATAGGTTTTGTCTAGAATAGACCAAAATAGCTTATTTATGAGCATTTTTCCAAAATTTAGTCTTCATTGGGAGAAACAAAAGGTTCTTCGAAGGAAATATTCGCAAAATTTTCTGTTGTGGCCATTTTCCAAATTTCCTCAATTGCAATAATCAGATTTGACTTATTACAATTGAATCATGGTGGAAAGATCTCTTAGATTTTGTAATTAGTTGGTTGGAAATTTCCCTTTTGTATATTTTATATTTAAATAACAAAAATCATAGAGAGAAGGGAGGAGATCGTCATCTTGACTCTGTAACTTTCAATCATCATAATACAGAAATATTTTGTTGTTGTTACATGTGTTATCTGATTTGGTTTCCGTTAAGTTCTTTCTCTTCCTATGCTCTGCTAGGGAGGAAGGGCCCTCCTCTTTAGCAGGGATTGCAACGATTAAGGTAGATGTGTACACGTATTTCTATTTTTTTTATGTTTCAGTGGAAGTTTTTTTGTTGTTGTTTTAGCTGTAAATAGATCTGCTTCAGTTCCAATTTTGTATATGTTGTTACACATATGAGATCAGTGATACCATTTGGGTAATTTTTGTGTGGCACGCTAGAATATATTAATTGAGGTGTGATTACAGTCTTGTAGATAATTTTATTTCTGCATGAGTGGTTTCCTTCTAGCATTTACTTCAGCAATGATTTCCTTTATTTAGATTTGCTTCTGATTTGATGTATTGGCACAGACAATGAGGTTTTCATTGAAATAAAAGACGTCCCTGGATTGATAATTTATGTGTATTGTTTTAGTCCTTTAATAGTGATTAATATAACCCAAAATTTTGGCTTCATTGCCAGGGATGGCAGTGATGATCCAATCAACCAAAGTTGTTTGTTAGAAGATAGAGTGTACCTAGTCTACAATTGTTGGGCCGTAAGATGAGAGATAAGAACCTGGACATCGCTCTAACATACTTGAGTGGGCTCACCAATTCTACACTGGGGCACTTAGAGGTGTAATTTATGTGTGTGTTTTTTAGTGTGTCTCCAGCGACACAATTGTCAATCGGTAAGATGAGAGGTAAGAACATATGCAGCGCTCTAACATACTTGAGCGGGCTCACCAATCCCTCGCTGGAACACTTAGAAGTGTGAATTTTTGGGTGTTTTCTTTAGTGTTTCTTCATCTATATAGTTGTTGAGTGGTAAGACAAGAGGTAAGAACCTGTGCATTTTTTATCAGCGGTTATCATTGATGTCAACCCAAGTAGCACCAGGGGTTGCCCCAATATTCCATAGGAATTTTGACCTACCAAATTACTATATTTTGGGTCAATAATTCTTTTGATGGTTTCTTCTTCTCAAGATGTTTCCGTTGATATATGGAACGCCACATAATTCTTCACGGTTTGAGAGATATTCATATTTGAAGTTTGTAACCCCAGTTAGTGGGCTAAAACCCCATGGGGTTGCTGCATGGGTCATTGAAAAGTAATAATTAATATTTTTTAAGCTCCTAAAATCCCTCCCACGTTCACTTGTTGAAGCCCCTATCAACCTAAGCATTTACATAAATTTGGATCCTCATATCCTCCTTATGCAAGGGATTTCGCCATCTGAAACAGGTCATCCTGGAATTGTCAATATAAATTTTTTTATATGAAGGTGCAGAAGATGAAATTTTTATGAGGCGAAGCTGAAATACTGAGGAAGCTCCTGTGAACATTTTAGATCAAGGTGCACAATATTTTAGGAGATATGATCTGTGGAAGTCAGTGCTTTTGCAGGCTCCTGAAATTCATCTCAAAGATGTGACCTTGGAAAAATCGTCATAACTATCTCTCTGAGTATTAGATTGGAATTATGTAGAAAGTGGTAGATAGTGCATGGAATGTAGTTTTCACTCTATCAATTTTAGAGCCGAATGAAGAAACAGTGACATGTGGCACTCTGTACAAGTTTTCTCTACTGAAATAGTCCATAGTTAGGTCATTGTGAGATATTGGGCATAACTCTCTCTTGAAGAATCCAAATTGGTTCAGACCTGTGTGCATTTTTGTGTTGGGCATGTGTTATATTATTTCCATGACTAGTCACGTGCCCCCTTGTATGTTGCATCGGGCGCAGCAGGGGGGTTGTAGGGGGGCCGACAGCACCACGGGAAAAAAAAATTGGACCTTATTTTCCGGTGGGCGGACCCACCCATGATTTTGTGCATGGGTTTGCACATGGTTTTGGGGCATGATGGTTTTTGGCCCCTGGTATTTTGTAAATCTGGTCAAGGGAAATACGGTTATGTTCTAATCTAGGGTTAATAGATTGCAGTTTATGTATGCTTCAGCATGTATATATATGTGTTGTAACACTAAAAGGAATATAATGAAAAATCAAGCTGGTCATCCCGATTTGGGACCTAGGGGGAAAATATTTGTGTATATCTATTTTATGTTTTATGCTCTCACTATTGTTTATTTTCTATTTTTTAAGATTCGTTTGTAGATAATTTATGTACAGTGTTAAAACATACATTTGGTATGAGAGCTATTTTGGGTTCAAGGGGATGCCTTTGCTGCTGAGGGTTTTTTGCTCAGGCTTGAGGTAGACCCTGTTTAGTGGGAGATATACATGATCGATTCTTGCGGTGAAAGAAGATGGCGAGTGGCGGGAAGATAGAGATTGAGAAATTTAATGGTAAGAGTTTTGAGTTGTGGAAGCTAAAGATGGAGGATCTGTTGGTGGATAAGGATCAGTGGATTGCAATAGATCTGGGTACTAAAACAATGGAAATGTCAGATGAAGACTAAAAGAAGATGGATCAGAAGGCAAAGAGCATAATACAGTTGTGTGTCTCAGATTCAGTATTGTTGAATGTATTTGGGGAAGCTACGGAGAAGAAATTGTGGGACAAGCTAGGGACTTTGTACCAATCTAAGTCTCTGGTGAATAAATTTTTCTTGTAGAAAAAGTTGCATAACCTGAGGATGAAGGATGGATACTTGATGACAGAGCATATTAACGCCTTCAATACTATGGTAATTCAGCTGTCATCTGTTGATATTAAAATCTCAGATGAAGATAAGTGAATTAGTTTGTTGTGTTCTCTACCAGACTCGTGGGATAGTTTGGTTATTGCAATAGGTAGCAATATAACTGCCTTGAATTTTGATGACATTGTCTCAGCCTTATTGTTGGGGGAAGTGAGATGGAGAAATATGGAGGATCATAATAGAGATGCCTTATCTATACGAGGAAGCTCCCAGCACAAAAACAAGAATAATGTTTTGAGTGGGACATCTAAATCTAGAGGGAGATCTAAATATCCTGGAAAATTTGTAAAGGTGTGCTGGAAATGTGAAAAGGAAAGGCACTACAAAAAGGACTGCAGACCTAAAGCTCCTGAGAAAGGAAAGGGATATGATGATGCTCCTTCTGTAGAGGAAAAAACCACCTCAGATGAGGGTGGGGATGTGTATTTGGCTTCTTCTTCAAATACACATGTAGATCATGAGTTATGGTTGATTGACTCGGGTGCATCCTTTCACTTCACTCCCCATAGGGAGTGGTTCTGCAAGTATGAGAAATATGATGGTGGTGATATCTTCATAGGGGATGATAGGAAGGCCAGAATCATCGGACATGTAAAAATCAAGTTGAAGCTGCAAGGTGTAAGGATTATAACACTTCCTCGTGTTCTGCACATTCCTGCATTGGCCAGAAATCTGCTTTCTGTAAGCAAGATGGATGATGCAGATGTAAAAATAGTGTTTGAGAAATATACCTGTAAGATGGTTTGGGGAGCACTGGTATTAATGTGGGGAGTTCGGATTGGAACTCTATACAAGCTTCAGGGAAGCACTGTTATTGATGGGTGCAACAGTTCTTTGGTTCCCAAAAGTGGAGCAGAAATCCTAGCGGTCTCTAGAGAAAAGACCATGTTATGGCATCAAAGGCTTGGAGATATTAGAGAGAAGGGCCTTTAGATACTACATGGAAATGGTATGGTAGAAGGTATGTCTAATATATCTTTGGATTTCGATTTCTGTGAAAATTGTGTATATGCGAAGCAGAATCGGGTGAGTTTTCCTTCTGGTGCTAAGAGGGCGAACAAGATATTAGAGCTTTTGCATAGTGATGTGTTTGGACCTGTGTCGGTTCCATCACTGGGTAAGTCTGTGTACTATGTTTCATTCGTAGATGACTTCTCAAGGAATACATGGATATATTTCTTGAGGAAGAAATCTGAAGTCTTCGACAAATTTAAAGAATTTAAGGCTCTGATGGAAAACCAGACAAAGAAGAAGATAAAGGTGCTGAGGACAGATAATGGTGGGGAGTTCTACAAGAAGGAATTTGAATAGTTCTGTAAGAAGTGTGGTATAGCACGGCAGACGACTACTCCATACACACCTCAGCAAAACGAAGTTGCAGAAAGAATGAATAGAACGCTGATGGAAAAGGCAAGAAGCATGCTCAGTGGTACCGGGTTAGGACAAGAATTTTGGGCAGAGGCAGTGGAGACAACATGTTACTTAGTTAACAGATCACCTTCATCAAAATTTGAGGATAAGACTCCACATGAGGTATGAGCTAGTAAGAAATCCTCTCTTTCACATCTGAGGGTATTTGGATGTGATGCATATGTACATGCTCCAAAGGAGAAAAGGACCAAGTTGGATAATAAATCTAAAAGGTGCATCTTTATTGGGTATAAGGATGGTTTAAAGGGTTACAAGCTTTGGAACCTAGAAACAAGGAAGGTTTTGTACAGCCGAGATGTGGTGTTTAGAGCGGTGAAAGATGTTGTTAAACATGAAGTCCTACCAAAGGAACCTAAGAAGATAGAGTTTGAGCTAAAGTAGGATGAATCAAACTCTAGAACAGAAGAAGACTCAGAGGAGGAAGAGCCAAAAACTCCAGCTGTGAGAAGATCAGTTCGGGAAAGAAGTGCTATAGGGTAAACTGCTTGGGTGGTTAGTTTTCGTGGATCCCTCTCAGGGCTTTCCGGTGCCCGAGGTAAACAGTAAGATTAGCTATGCTGTTCACAAATATGGCATGAGTATGTTCATATTAGCTTGAAATAACTTGAAGGAATACAAATAAAGAATTACCTCTTTGACGGTCTTGTAATCTCTTGGAGAACACTGTGCAGCAAAGTAAGAGTCCTTCTTCGCCGGCTCCAAATCCGAGACCTGCAATCAGTCAAAGCACCCGCGTAATTTCTAATATAACAAGTATTATATCAATTAAATCAACAATAAACATCTAGATTATACACATCTTAGCCATTCATATCATACTAAGCAAATATTGAAACATTAAGCATTGAATGGACAAAACGAACATAGTTCTATTGATTTTGAAAGAAGGAGGATTACAACCATCGGTTGTACCAAGCCCTCCTCAGTCTCCCAATCTCTCTTCCCTCTAGTGAAGAAGTCCAAGTCAACAAACTCTCTAGGAGCCTCTTTGACTCTTGGCCTTCACAATGTCACACTATTCTCTATTCCACAAGTATGCAAGAACTTTGAGCAATCCTTCGACCTTCAATTAAGAGCCTTCAGCTCCTTCTTATAGGAGAGGGAGAAAGCCATTGTTGCCCTTCTCTTTCTACTAGTTTGGAATGGAAAAGGCTTAGATGTTTCCTTGATCTCCATGCTTTTGCCTCTCTTGGAGTTCAGTCTTCTATGGCAATGACCAATAATGAATTGGTGCTTCTGCAGTTTCCTTTGTGCACTGACTCCTTCATGAGGGAAAGTCGGAGATTCAAATCTTTCTCTGCGCTCTTTTCCCAATTCAAACTTAAAACATGGGTAACGCGACCATCCAGTGTAAACAGAGCGTTGCCCTAGCCACTAACGCGGCCAATGTATTTCTTGCCTGCGTTATAATGCTCTTGTTTTGTTCTATATATGCGTTACCCTGGCAGAAATAGGTTTAATTTAGGTCTTTGTACTTCTTCCATATTTGTCTTCCCCTCTGAGCTGATGAGGAGGTATTTTGACCTGTAACAGATGCCCCCTAAAGTGTGAGGTCAGAGACGAAGAAGATGGCCGAAATACTTTATAATTTGTAGAGAGAGAGAGAGATTGAAAGACTGAGGAAAAACCTGAAACAACAACATATGTCAGAAAATATAGTATTTGCCTAGAGTCGGGCATATCCCATGCTCAGTAGCTTAAACAACATGATTTCTCTAGAATAGAGATATGAAGAATCTGTCCACCAATAGGCACAATGTGGAAGTGTCTGTCATAACAGGATCAGGCTGAAGAAGCTGTCTCCATAAACTATATCGCAGCTTGGGGAAGGGAACACAACTTTAATGATGTAACCTTTGCCCCAAGGTCTTGACCGCCGATTCACTTAAACTGCACATTTCTCAACATGTGAATGAGGGAGTTGTCGTCGAACATGTGAGAAATCGTCTGATTACCAGTCAATAATGAAAACTGTTAACAGACGCGAAGGTGGCCACCGATAATGATGATGGTCCCTAAGATGCCCAGTACAATCTAGCGAGTGTGAAAAAAAGGAGTTGAAGTCGAACACTCGTAGAATCATTCGACCAAGAGCCAATGATGAAGACCCTTGATCAAACACAAGACTACCTGCCACTGATGTCTGCAAGTATCTGGGCACTGATGGGTTTCTGGATCAACTTCCTAGATAAAGTGTTGAAGTCGATAGGAAGTGATCTGTTGAAAGGTAGGCACTGAGGCATCCTACATCAGTCAACACGAAACGAAAACCAACTGATTTTGTTTATGATTTGAGATAAGGAAGAGTAAATGGGAACGTCAGACGACAAATAATTCTCTGCATAATGAATGCGCTTTGTTGATAGTCAGAGCAGATAGCTAGATCTGCTGAACAATGTAAGGCACTCAGCAGTACTAGGTAGTCAAGGTTGAACACCACGTGAGTGTGTTAGGATTTAGCTCACAGGATGCATCTGAAATGGCGCTAATACTCCACCATGGTAGGGTTCTGCCATCCTGTAAAGAGTTTTCTCGAAGCAGCTATGTTCAAGAATTTGCTGCTTTTAATCAATTTTTTGAAAATGCTAACAGGTAGAATATCCATTTTGGTCCAGTAACATTTTCTCCAGTCTGACAAGTTTTAATGAAACCACGAGTAAACTCGGTGAATTTTTCATGTTTAAAGAGTCTGAAAAATGTCAGGAAAGACAACTCTGTGCCCCATCCGATTAGATTTAACGAGTCCAGATGAGCAAACTCGGTGAATTTTTCATGTTTAGAGAGTCTGAAAAATGTCATAAAAGACAACTCCATGTCCTGTCTGATTAGGTTTAACGAGTCCAAACGAGAAAACTCGGTGAATTTTTCATGTTTAGGGAGTCTGAAAAATGTCGTAAAAGACGGCTCCATTGGGGTACCTTTGTCATGTCTTGATAACCGGGCACGGCAAAGGGGTAATAGTAAGCTCGAAACAGTTCATTTTCCGTTAGTTAGTCCATCGAATCCGGAAAAGTGAGAAATCTATGTTCAATGGACGTCTACCTCATTTTGTTATGAGTACGAGGAGACGAAGTAAACTCAATATTCTTTGTGAAATTTTAACGAGTCCAACAAAGAAAACTCGGTACCTCTGTGAAATTTTAACGAGTCACGCGGAGAAAACTCGATTTACTTTTTTTGTTTAAAGAGCTTTGAAAAAGGGGAAAAGAATGGCTCCTTGTTCTTTGTCTCAATCGTTTAACGAGCCTGACAAAGGTGACTCGGGATTTTTTCGGTTTTATGAGCGAGAAAAATATTCCTAAAAAGAATTCTCAGTACTTCTTCATAGTTTTAACGAGCCTGAAGAAGAAAACTCTAGGTTTTTCAGATTAACGAGCAAGAAAGACCAAAAAGAATGCTCGATGTCAACTTCGTGTAAGTTTAACGAGTCCGAAGAAGAGAACTCGAGGTTTTTCGGATTAACGAGCAAGAAAAATACCATAAAAATAATGCTCGATAAAACATGAGTAGGTCTGCTCATAAATCTTGATCCCTTATTAGAATCATCAGTACCAAATCTCAAGAGTTGCGACATGTGTACAGCGAGGAATCACGACTTTGCCGATTGACTTAAGAGAGTCATGCCCCAGAATTTGCTATAAGAAGGTCAGAAGACATTCATTTTCATTGTTTCAAGTGCTGTGAAGAAGCTCTGGAGTGGAAAAGGGGTGAAAACTTCAGCTGACGATTACGGTCAATCTAGGCAACAACTTTCTATTCCGTGAGATCCAGGTAAGAGCTAGAACCTCCTGTTATCATTTAATTGTCAATTTTTTAGTTTTTGCTGGTTCAAAAATAGGAAAATTTGAGGCCCTAGAAAAATATTTGCGCCTAACGCGGGGCAAGAGTACAACATCCGCGTTAAACGCATAACCCATGAGGGAACTACACGTTAGAACGCTCTTTTTTGCACTAGTGTCTGCGTTAGGCGCAACATGCTTTCTAACAATTCAATTTTTTCATTTTTGAAGTGGTCCAGGCAAATTTTAATCGGTTGAAAATGTTGCATTTGCAGGTGTTCAGCTGTTAATCATGAGTATCTGGCGAGAGAGAGAGCATGAGCGGGAAGAACGAGAGATGGTGACGGATGCGGCAAGTTTAATGGCTCTCCGGAGGTGTGGATTGCTTAAGTATGCCCGTTTAGAACTGATGAGGGGTCAAGACGACCTCCTGAGGTGGCTGATCCAGCAGTGGGACGAGAGGCATCATGTCTTTCAGATTGGTGGCAACGAGCTCGCCATCGAAAAAGATGATGTTTACTTTTTGACCGGCTTTTCATGTCGTGGGGCGAGGCCCAATTTGACGGGGTCCAGAGCTGACCCTTGTTCCACTACTGATTTGATCCATGCACACTGCATACGTGGCACCCAGGCTGTGAGTAACCGAATACCTATTGCACAGGTGACTTTGAGACCCTTGCGGTCTATTCTATGGATGATCGTGTGCTTGGCAGGTGCCAAGAGTCAGCATGTGGCGACCAAGGCTCAGATGCTCCTAGCCTTGGATTGTATGCAACCTCAGGTTTTCGACTGGTGTGATGGTGTAGTCCGTCGGGTCCGAGCAGAGCTTACTGCATGCAAGACCCGTACTCAAAGAGAGTTTGGGTACGGAACCCTGATTGTTTCTTTCATATTGGAGTGGATACCACTGATGAGGCCTAGGATCCCTACAGCGCCATTGGGTCCACGCGAGCCGAGGCAGGCTCGGTGGGCCACTTTGCGTCCACGGACTGGAGAGGGTCCCGTCCGTCACTGCTTTGATGAGGGATTTTTTGATTGGCTGGACTCTCAGATCATCATGATTGAGGATTATCCCTATGCAGGGATGAACTTCATAGGCGACCCCGAGTTAGTCCTGCCCCCTGGCACTCAGTGGGGGCCCGATGGTAAAACATAATCAGTTCTTTTCAAAGAAGTTTTTGTTTTTAGCTTTTGAATGTTTATGTAATTTTTTATTTTTTTTGTTGAGAAGGGGTGAAAATTAAGTTTTGACATGAAACTTTTGCTTGCTTGACACAGATGTGGCACCTATCCGTCCAGCTGGGGCCCCTCGCTATGCACGGTGAGGATTGCAGCTACCCGCGGCTGGCGCGCCTGTAGAGGAGGCGGAAGCCGGCGATGCTGATGATACCCAGATTTTACATGAACTCTCCAGGAACTTAGAGGGTCTGAGTATGGGTATACTGCCGCTTCCTATGCAGGAGGTTCCAGTTCGTCTGCAGCGGCATACAGTGGGTGTGCCAGAGAGATACATGGTTCCTCTGAGGAGGATAGCTAGAGCAGTTGTATGCTATTATGAGCATCAGGCTTAGCTGTTTGGAGTAGATGTATTAGTGTCAGAGCATGGCCTAGTGAGCCAAATTTTGTAAAACACCCCAAGTTTTGGGAGATTTTTCTTTTTGATGTTTTCTATGTACTGGACATGACATATATATCTATATATATTTTTTGGTGATTTTGTGTTTTTAAATTTTTATGCATTTTTTGATGTGATAAAAATATATGTACTCATGAGTAAAATTTTTTACAATAAATGTGACAAATGCCAATCTAACACATAATTTGCCAAAGAATCAGCTAATGTATCAAATTCCCTAGGAACGTGCTCAAATGTGATTGTTTGAAATTGACGTTCTAAAAGTCGCACTCGTAAAAAATAACGTAACAACACAAGGTGGCGGACGCGGTAATGATTTTTTAACTGCATAATGATGAGTTGGGAATCTAACCTGACCACTAAATCGGAGATGTCACGAGATGCCGCTTCCGTGAGGAGTTGGATCACTGACCTGTATTCGGCGACATTGTTGGTGGCGTTACCCAGGAAGATCCCCCCGGAACCAAGGAGGTCTGACTCAGGAGTATAGAGAACCCAAGCAGCTGAAGCAATGTGTCTAGTGTGACGACTAGCACCGTCTGCATACCCAACATATGATAACGAGTGTGATGACATCTGTGCGAAAGAAAAATATTACATGAGAAAAACACCTTAAACCAAACAAATAATTCAGAAGCATCAAAAATAAAAATAGGCAAAACTTTTATACATAAAATTACAAAGCATATGCCTAGTACAAAACTAGGCAAAATATTTCTTCAGATAGAGCCCGTTGCGGGGCTCCTCGAGTGGAATTCCATTACAGTCCTGTAGTTCGTAAGCTCCTTTTGAAAGGGCTTTAGTAACAATGTAAGGACCGAGCCACAATGGTTGGAGTGTTCTTGCCCCCAAGAGGTCGTGTTTTTGATCATAAAGTAGAACAAGATCGCCTTCTTGGAAAGAACGAGGCTTGACAGATTTGTCGTATTGAGCTTTAACTCGGCGCTGGTGAGCTTCGAGTGCTAGTGTAGCATCTCGATGAGTTTTGTCTAAATGATAGAGCGAGAGCAAGCGCTCTTCTGTGGCGGTGTTTCCAGGCAGGAGTTCAACGGCTAGTTTAAGCGATGGGATTTCACACTCAATCGGAAGTACTGCCTCCAGGCCAAAAGCAAGTTGGAAAGGTGTAATATTTGAAAAGCAATACGGAATATTTTCCATGATACCTGTCTTGACCGAGATATCGATGAGTAGTGTCTTGGAAAGATTACCCATGTTCCCTTCTGAATCGATAGTGTGGACAATCGTATAAGAGGAGGGAACGATCTCAGGTTGGTCAAAGAACGAGATTTCAGTTTTTATCGCCTCCGAATCAATCGTCGAAGCGCGATGGTGGAACTCTCCCCAAGGTCGTTCTTCTAATGACATGATCTCTCGAATAGCTTCGTCTGTAGGCCAGACTTCATTGAGGAGATCCTTCGAGAGAACTGTTATGGGAGAGAGGGTTGTACCTGTGGTCGAAACCATATCAGTGGAGGGTTCAGATGCGACTTGGATGGCTTGGTAAGCCAACTCAACCGGCGAAAGCGGTATCTGATCTCTATAGGAATCAATTTCTGAAGGTGCCGGAATGATCCATGGGTTGATAGAGCCATCCGAAGAGGTGGATATCATTGCAACCGTGTTTGGGATCTGAGGCGGCGGTAGAGGAAAACAACCCAGTAGGGAAGATGCCTTCAGAAGACCGGTACCGATACTGACGTAAGAGTCAGGGACACCTCCTATTAGGGGTACCGAGCTACTTGGTAAAGTGGAATAATCAGGGGTGCAGAAGGATAGTTGATCGACCGTGACTATTCTCCCATCCAATGGAAATAGGATGAGTTGGAAGACCGAAGACACGATGGCGGTCATAGCATAAGACCAACTGCGACCGAGCAATAGATTATAGTCGAGATGACGCTCTACGACTTCAACGTCCACGTTTACCGTTTTCCCACCCAGAGTGACGGGAAAGCTAGCAAGGTATCCTTTGGGTAGGAACGTGTAGCCATCGAAAGCTTTGAGGGAATTCGATGGCGGGGTTAGAGTAGGAGAACCTAAATTCAGCCAGCAAGCTTGTGACATAACGCAGGTCGAAGCACCCTCGTCTATGACAGTGCGATGGATGGGTCTCCCTTTCGACACAACCTGCACCTGGAATGCGAGTTGCTGTGAGAGGCGAGGTTTAGCCTTTTCCATATCAAAGATTGCTAGCATGGAATCCTGGGGGTCTATTTCGCCAATGGCTGAAAGCAAGGCTTTCCTTTGTGCTGGACAGGTTTGTAATACTTCAAGTGCAGACATGGCTGACGGTGCCTGCGCCAAATCTTCTACAATATTGTAGTTTTGGGCTGCACGTGCAGAGGTATTATGAGTCGTACTTCGAAGTGTCCCTTTGTGGGGATGAATTACAGGTTCAGCAGTAGGCCTTTTGATATGCAAATCGTTAGGCAGCGGCGGATTGGAACTAGTTCCAGGTTCTTGAGCATCTATGGTAGGGGCTTCATAAAGCTTGGTGCGAGTTTGAAGGTCAATACTCTCGATGCCATAAATGGCAGATGGTCCTTCGCCGAAAGGATGTGAACCACCATTTCCCCGTTGATGGGGTTGTGGCAGGTTGTCAACCATATGTTGATGTTGCTGCTATTGATTGGGGAAAGGATTGTGAAGAACGACAGGTGTTCTCCCAGAATCCTTGTTAGCAATAAAATCGGTGCATTCCTGCAACCGAGGACATTTGTATGTCAAGTGGTCCTCCGCACAGATTTTACAAGGAAATCTCATGGGTTTATCCTTTCCTTTTTCATTAGCAGCATTTTTCTGATTAGAGTTATTCTGATTATTCGACTGCTCTTTCGAAGAAGATGTTTTCTTCTTATTCTTCCTATTTTTCCCGTTGGGTTTTTGTGAGGTTTGCACCGAATTTACCTCAGCGGAAGGGAGAGGAGTCGTTTGATGGGGGGCGGTGGCAGGCGAGGATGGCTGGGAGGTTTGCCCCCGAGATTGATTGGTGGCTACACCAGAGATCGCGCCAACGAGACCATCAGCATGAGCTCCGTTTTTTTGAGTAGCCGGAGGGTTCGGGTTACCAAGGGCATGGGGGAGCAGATCGTAAAGCGTGCCGGATTGTGAATAGATCAAATCCAGGTGCTGGGCACGACGAATACATTGATCTTCTGTCACTGCACCAGAAAGGCCAATGTCTTTAGAGATATGGGGTAAAAGAGACTTGCAAAACCAATTTGCCAAGAGATGGTCTGGTATTGGCGCTTTGACAAGCCTCCTCCTACGTCTCCATTCATGAATGTGGTCGGAGATGTGGGTGGCGGTGTCTTGGCGCAGTGATGTTAACAATTCTGTGCCAGTTTCCACTCTAATTGGTAGTTGAAAGTTCTTTAAGAACTCCGTCGCTAAAGCGCCAAACGTATTGATGGTGGCGCGTGGTAATTCAATGTACCATTTGGCGGCATTGCCTGTAAGGGTGCGGGAAAACAGTCGAAGTCGAACACTATCATCTACCATGGAATTGGATATGGACCACAAATGGAAGGTAGTGATGTGTGCGGCCAGGTCGTCCCCATGCTTCCCGTCGAACATCGGGATATCTGAAGGAACCTTATGCGGTATAGGAGGCCAAAGCGAGTTGTGGTTGATGGGGTCGTTTGTCAGCTTATGGATGTCGGGTATGTCCAAAGCTGCCAAGAAAGGCAATTGTGGATTTGCCCCCGAGTCTAACCAAGGCAGTATGGGCTGACTATTTGGACCATAGGGTCCCCCCATCCATGTGTTACCAGAAGGGTAAGTGGGACTTTGATAAAAACCTCCCATAGGTGGAGGAGTAGGAACATACGGTTGCTGTCCATAGGGCATAGTGTATTGGGGGGAAAATGGTTGGTTGCCCCTAGCGTAAAAGTGCCCTCCCACTCCAGATGGAGGTTGGGGTTGGTTAGTCCAAATGGATGCAATAGAGTTTCCCGGAGGCATACTAGTACTTGCATAATTTGGCAACGGTATAGATCCTACCCCTATGTTTGAACCATTTAAGGGGATAGCATTTACAATGGGTTGTCCCATTTGTCCTAAGGATTGCATAGGAAGAGAAATATTCCCTGCTACCAGTGTACTGATAACACTGCCCCCTAGTATAGTGGCCAGGGGTTTTGAACTCAATAGAGGGTTCCAACCGAAAGGGTTGCTAAAGGGCACCGAAGTAGTCGTGCTCGTGGGAGGAGCTACCGTGGTCCCCAACGTGGTCACGGTAGGAGTAGATGCCGAAGGGTTCGGTAAACTACTGACAGTTGTGTTGACCATAGGGTTGGGGGTAGGCATATGTTGACTACTGGGGTTACCCAGTAATGGCATAGAACTGACCACCAGTGGAAAGGATGGTGGCGAACCAATGATGGTTGCCATTGGCATCGTCCCTATGGATGCCGATGGTGAAATAGATGTTGGTGTGGCCGCAGACATATCTGGGCGTGGGGGAATCTGGACTATCACAGGTCCTAACGGATCAGTGAGCGGAGGATTGTAATTAGGTACAACGCCTTCAGTGAAAGGGTCCTCCGGGAGTTCCGGCTGATAAGGGTCTATGTGATAATCCAGATTAGTCAGAGGAGACTGCTCTTCCGTAGAAGGCCCGGGTTCACTAAGGTTCAATCTTTCCTCTAGGGTGAGAGGAGGTAGACCTTGCTGTCGTTGAGACAGACGGCGTGGGTCAGGGGACGCCACGGTGACTGGTTTAATTTTAACAAATTTTAAAATGTGATGTATTATGAAGTCTCAAATGACAGTAACCACACAGCTACTAAAAAGAAAAGACTCTCTAAAATCAATCAGCAAGCAGCCAGAATAGGGTGCCCTGTCTGAGTACTACCGTTCACTGGTGATGAAATCCAATCTCACAATAGCATACAGAGAGGGTTGGTCGAAAGTACAGTTACGGTTACTCTAGAGCTTCGCCCGAACCCCAGATGATAGGTGTAAGCACTCTCGTGAAGACGAGTACCCTCCTAAAGACTGAAGACAGAGTAGGTCCGTCTGTTTCAGGTACCAGGACAGCCCGTCCCAGTCACCTTGTGTAAGTCCCTAAAAGTATGGCCACTAAGGATACCTCAAATCACAAACACTATCAGGGGGGTCCACGGTCAAGGACAGTGTGCTATATGGGCAGAATACCTAGATCCCCGATCTAGTTTCGACATCCCCGAAGGCAACCCCAATATATAACACACCCACAAGATGCAGTCGAAGGCAGGCTACCTTCTAGTGCACCCAAGTGTTGTCTTGCACTGAGCTCCAGTAAAGGAACGGTCCCAATAATGTGAGTGTAGCAGGATTTCACTCGTTAATGACTCTAGTTTTCAAGTTTTGAGATCTTGGGTAGTTTTCTCACTTTCCTAACCCAAGATCCTAGCCTGAACTACTGTTTGTGTGAGCTCAAAAAGAGTTATTAGATTGATTTTATTATCGCTTTGTTTTTAGTGTACTTTGTTATTAGTCTTGCGGAGGGGAAATGGACGTATGAAGTATAGTGAGACTCTGACTCAAGAAACCATGAAAAACATGCTCTAAATATTAACTTCAATGAACAGTGTTTCTACAAGGAGAGGTTTCTTTTTCAATCATCCATGCACCAACATGTAAATAACACAGCTCAACTTTTAAGATTCATACTTCTATCTACCTCTTTTAACAGTCTGTGAACCAAACTTTCAGAATAAACTGAGCTAAATGCAGAACAATATAAAAAAAAATTTCTCTTTAAAAAAGTAAATGCTTTGCACACTAACTAAATAAGAGAAACAAATAATCAATGCCAGTTTAGCAGAAAAGCACAGGGATTCGGTCTGTGAAAGATACTGGTGGCCAAAAAAATCCACAGCTAAAACACAGTCACAGTAGTGAACAACAGGGTTTTTGGCTAGGTAACGCTCTGTCTGTGAGAAAATACAGCGTTATAACACATTGTATTTAAGCCTAGACCACGTTATAACGCACTGGATACACTGCATAGGTCGCGTTAACCAGGGAAAAGCTCTTCAGTTGGCCAAACAGGCACAGGATTGAACTCTGCAAGCGTTTGGTATGTCTACTGGGCATCAAAAAATGGTCGGAAGGATACAGAACAGAGGAGAGAAGGAATGAAGGAAGAAATAGTCCGGAAACTATGGGGGAACTCCCCAGCGGAGTCGCCAATTCTGCTATAGGGTAAACTGCTTGGGTGGTTAGTTTTCGGGGATCCCTGTCAGGGCTTTCCGGTGCCCGAGGCAGACAGTAAGATTAGCTATGCTGTTCACAAAGATGGCATGAGTATGTTCATATTAGCTTGAAATAACTTGAAGGAATACAAATAAAGAATTACCTCTTTTTCGGTCTTGTAATCTCTTGGAGAACACTGTGCAGCAAAGTAAGAGTCCTTCTTCGCCGGCTCCAAATCCGAGACCTGCAATCAGTCAAAGCACCCGCGTAATTTCTAATATAACAAGTATTCTATCAATTAAATCAACAATAAACATCTAGATTATACACATCTGAGCCATTCATATCATACTAAGCAAATATTGAAACAACAATATAAAATTAAGCATTGAATGGAAAAAACGAACATAGTTCTATTGATTTTGAAAGAAGGAGGATTACAACCATCGGTTGTACCAAGCCCTCCTCAGTCTCCCAATCTCTCTTCTCTCTCTAGTGAAGAAGTCCAAGTCAGAAAACTCTCTAGGAGCCTCTTTGACTCTTGGCCTTCACAATGTCACACTATTCTCTATTCCACAAGTATGCAAGAACTTTGAGCAATCCTTCGACCTTCAATTAAGAGCCTTCAGCTCCTTCTTATAGGAGAGGGAGAAAGGCATTGTTGCCCTTCTCTTTCCACTAGTTTGGAATAGAAAAGGCTTAGATGTTTCCTTGATCTCCATGCTTTTGCCTCTCTTGGAGTTCAGTCTTCTATGGCAATGACCAATAATGAACTGGTGCTTCTGCAGTTTCCTTTGTGCACTGACTCCTTCGTGAGGGAAAGTCGGAGATTCAAATCTTTCTCCGCGCTCTTTTCCCAATTCAAACTTAAAACATGGGTAACGCGACCTTTTAGTGTAAACAGAGCGTTGCCCTAGCCACTAACGCGGCTAATGTATTTCTTGCCTGCGTTATAACGCCCTTGTTCTATTCTATGTATGCGTTACCCTGGCAGAAATAGGTTTAATTTAGGTCTTTGTACTTCTTCCATATTTGTCTTCCCCTCTGAGCTGATGAGGAGGTATTTTGACCTGTAACACTGCTTCAGAGGGTGTGGGGAGGAGCGTGGTCATTGGATGGCATCAACCAACGGTGGGGAAAAAAGGATTTTGCAGCAGTCTTTTCTGGTGAAATCAACAGAATTCCAGAGTGTAAAATCGGCACAATAGTGAAGATTTGGACAGAGGCATGAGACCTTCAAGAGTCTTCAAGTGATAACATTTTTAAGCAATAAAACTTGTTTCTTGAAGGCTCCAAAAATGATTTAGCCAGCATTTGATATAACAAATTTTATAGCTATTCTCTCCATTCAATGTCTTCCAACTTATTCTACTAAAACTAAAGGAATCCACACATTGCAAAAATAACAATGTAATTTATATAATTCATTATAAAAATGCGATTTATATAATTATTGGGAAGCTTTTTATTTTGCAAACATATGAGCGAAAATATCGGTAGTGTCACAAAATTAAAGATAATATATATGATAATTTCAATTCTAAAAAAATTAATATAAACTGCTTTCTTTATTGAAAAAAATATATTATTGCAACACACTAGGGAATAATTATGAATTAGTTATGAAATATAAATCGAAATCTCCATCATTGGTCACTCTTTCCTCTTTTCTAAAAGGAACATTCAAGATTAAAATATAACGGATATTGGAATGAAGTATGATAAAAATTTTATAAAAAGAATGAAGGGAGTTGCATACCTACCAACTTTGACAAGATATCCATCATGCTCACTACTTAGCAAAATATTCATCATTAGACCTATTTTTCTTTTTAAACAAAAAAAAACACTTGATTTTTAGGCAGATAACGTAAAGTTATGTTTTCTATTCCATATAATATAAACATACTTATATGCATTTTTTTTTGTTTAATACGATGACACCTAATATGGTTATGTTTTATTGGGATGTTTATACTAGGGGGTAAAACTAATTTAAAACTAAAACCCAAAACCTGACTTAAATATATTGTATTTTTTTTTTTTTGGGAGATCATATAATTTTGGCTTTCTTATTCCACTAAAACTAAAGGAATCCACACATTGTAGCTGAAACTTATAATACAGCAAATAATACCGACTCTCCTTAAATTGAAAAATTAGTCGGTATGTTGAAAGTATGCTGAAATCCAATTGATCTATCACACAAACAACTGGAAAATATGAGAGCACACTGAAAACTAAAAATTTGAGGACTGTTGAAAACTAAATTCCCAAATTTGTGAGATTATGTACAAACTGTCCTATTCTAACAACTTAAAACAATTGTTGGAACAAGTGATAAAATATTTCCAATGTAGCCATTGAAGAAAATGGCTACTTGACTGAGGCTTACATTCAACTTCTCCAAACATAAAAATTTTAGAATGTGACAACTGAACATATAGCCGAAACTGATATACATAGTCCATGAATTCATTCCTTTTAAGTATCCTATAACAATGCTATAATTTTGTTTTTATAAATGCTAATATTGATAAGTTATTACTTATTTCTCCATTTTGAATCTTTATCTGATGTGTAATTGTTGGAATTATTTCCTAACATCACATAACAGCCTGTGAGAATCGAACCATGTCCGAGAATCTTCGCCTCACATTTACTTTCTATTCGTATTTATCTCTACCATGCACGGCATATTCGCTCCCTTGACAAAGCATCACTGATAATATGAATAAAAGAAACATTCATTCAGACATAGTAAAATATAATATTACTAATCATGTCGTCAGATAGTCATTCCATTCTAAGGCAATCAAGAAACCGTTTAAAAAAAGGGCAAACAATAAACAACAACCATAATTGCATCCATTAAACATGAAATGTTAAATACTTTCTGAACGTTTTGTTGTGGAGTGCTCTGGCTACAAAGTGGAAGATGACACTAAAGATAGTAAAAGAAAATTTTCACGAAATATAGAAAGCTACTGCAAGTAGCCATTATTATTATTTTAAAATAATAGTGCCAATAATATTATAGAGAGTAGGGTTTGAAATTATAAAGAATTCAACTAGGAAAAATGCCCATGCAGGGAAATTTCTAAATTTCATGATTCGAATCAACCAGGAATAGTCGAACAAAAAACTTGACTCAAACAACGGATCCCAAAAACTGCATAAACGCACACACTTGTCAATTCTGGAAAACGACGAGAGGCCCATTTACCAGGTTTTTTATGAAAATCTTGATTCAGCGAGACAAGAGGCATTTGCACAAGATTTACTTAAATCTGTGAAGAATCGGAAATAAAACACTTGTGCACTAAGATTTAAGATCGTTTGTTATCTTTAAGTTCATAAATAGGCAAATATGTGCAATAATTTTATGATATCTAAAGTATCTTCGAAGTTCCGAAACTTTTAAAATTTGTTGACACCTGGAAAACTTGTTGGCCGGAATTAAGAAGAAAATATGCACCCATGCAAACATTAATTTCTAATGGTGAACCAAAATCTGCGTTCAATCTTACAGATGCCAAAGAGATCATACATAGTCATTCGTATAATCTTAGAGAAAAAAAAAACGAGGCGAGCTGCAACATCAAATGCACCTTGTTTCCAAGTCACATTTGAGGACTAAGGACCGAGTTCTGCCATACGTCAGTGGGTCAAATTTGAAGAAGGAGCTGAGTGACGAGTTTATTTGGTGGTCAAATATTTGTTGTTTACTGAGGCATAGGGCTGAGTTTCCATCCTGTTGTTGGACAAGTTTGTTGGCTAAAGGACGAAGTTTTCAGGCAAGTAACAGAGGGTCGAGTTACACCAATCTCAAGGCCAAGTTTGCCATACTTCCAAGGGTAAAGTTTTGCCCCTTTTGCTAGAATGGATTTCTATAATTTTGAAAAAAAACCAAGCTCCTATTCTGGGTACCTACCTGTTTCTCGTGATATCGATTATTGAAAAAGGAGGGCTTGCTTGGAGAGCTGCACATATTTCTAGTCATCAGATCAGCATATTCTTTATGGTGTATGGGCAGATTTTATAGAAGAGATTTCTGCCATAAGTTCCAGAGGTCGCTGGGTTGTTCAAAGGCATTATTCAAGAGGATCCCCCCCCCTTTTTTTTTTTGAAGATATGAAGATTTTTCCGTTGATCCCTGCACGTAAGCGGCAGTCCACCGAGTTAGATGGCCGCTTTGGTAGGAATGTCTACAAATGCCCAAAGGTTTTCACTTTCATCGGGAAGGATACACGCTGTATATGCAAGTGTATTTCCGGAATCGGCAAGCCTTCTCAAAGTGGATGACAATAACAGGAGTTTTTCAGCAATTAGCACAAAGGAATTATGAAAACCCCAGGTAGGATAGGTCAAGTTAATTAACAGGAAGGCTAAGAACAAATCGGCATAGTTTCTCTATGGAAGCAGACCCACAAATTAAATCTATTCTTTGGCCAACTTTGCTATTAACCCTATAGCAGAAACAGAGCTTCAATAGAATCAAACCCCAATTGAATTGGCAAAGAATTATTATCACATGCAGACATACACAAGATCATCATAATTCATATTCGAGTCATTACAAAGGCAGGAATAAATACTTTTCACATATTTCCTTCCTAATGTGTTGCCAGGTCTTGAAGATGCCTTGGGCATATGTTTTTATTTTTATTTTTTCTTTTATTCTCGCAAATAATTTTATCAGTCAAGAAAGCTGCAACGAGCACAAACAATGAAAGAGCAATGTATGTAATGATTGACGTAGCTCTTTTGATTAGAAAAGAGAATCGGTATTTGTAGAAAATCTTTGCATCCTTGACAAAGCATCTTGGCTGTATGCAGGGTGAAAAATAAGCCATGTTGATTTTTGGATCACGTTTCCTGTATTTAGGTTCATTATATAGAAGTGAAAACAATGGAAGCTAACTTTTTATCAGTCAATGGACATGTAAAACTTCAACATTTACAATGATGTATTGAAGGGAAAGCTAACCAATTTTTTTTTTTATCAAGAAGTTTCTAAGTCCACAAGACTACAAAACTCATGGCTCACAAAAGTACTACAAGAAAGCCTTAATACTTTATGGGCCTATAGGTCCTAGAGTTTGAACCCGCTCTGATACCAAGTGTAAATACCAACTCTATATTTTACTAGATGAACGCTAGGCTTTAATTTTTTTATTTTTTTTTTAAACAAACATAATCATACCAGTTCTGAAACTCAGTAAAATAAAATCACTTATACTCAAATCCATAAATTAACTTCAACACATATAAATCCATTTATTATTGATCATAGGCACAATGAAGCATCATATAACAAAACACAATACAATTAACACGTTTACCGTTCACCCTTGGACGAGAACCAACTTGACTTGCCTCAACTTGCCACTACTTGAGCTCCCTTGCTGTTGCCTACCTCCACGCCTGGTTTTTGTCGTGCTTGAGCCGAATGTAGTGACTCACCGGTTAACCTCCTAGCCTACTCCTTGGGTACTCTCCTTCCCTGCGGACCCCCAAGCCGCAATGGGGTTGTACAACAAAGGAAAATGCTAGCTAATAGAGGTGAGCCTCTCTTGGCTCAAGAGTCCCCTCTCTATAACACTCTATCACACCAAACTCCACTATAGCTCATAACCACTCTAATTTGACATAATCTCCTCCATCCAACAATAGGATAAAAACAAAGTCTTTTTCCCTTCCCTTTCCCTTTCCTTTATAGAATGTTTCATAGGTGACACTTGGAACTTCATGCATAAATAATTATTTTTTATTAACCCAAAATTTTATTATTCACCCACCCATGTGTCATCCTCTCATCAAGACTCTCCAAAATAATTTACTTAATTATTCATTTAAAATAGTAATTTTCCTCAACCCAACAAGACTTCCTATTTCTTCTCCTAGTTGTCTCTTGATTCCACTTTTCTACTCCTTAAATTGTGTTTATTACTGCAGTTAATCGATAAGTCTCAGATTTGGTCCCCTAAACTACCTCAATTTGCATTTATGATGAATATTCTTATGTTGGCTCTTGCCACATGGAAGTTCTCTAATTTCTCGAATTTTAATTTATTAATCTTATTATAATTCACCACCCTCTTCTCTTAATGAAGTTTTTAATAAATATCTATACTTAAATCTATGTCCCTCTTTTCCCCTTGTTGCCTAATTAAGTTACCTATATACATTATCCATTTAATATTTTGTTTCAACATGGAAAGGGTAGAATTATCATGGTAATTAATTTATCTCTTCCTATTCCTCCCTTACCCTAAGTTTTATTCTTGATTTAATTCTTTTGGTTCTAACCTCATATATCGTTTGTTATGAATTAGTTGGATTTCATATATTTATTATATTTATTAGTTTCTTTAATGATGTCAAGGGTCGAGTTTAGTCATGCCCTTCAGGAACTTCCATTCAAATTTCCAAGGGTGCCCTGCCTAAGAATTTATTTTTGATGCCAAGGGTGCCAAGTCAGTCGTGCTTTTCAAGAATTTCTCTTGAAATTCCAAGGGTGCCACACCACTTGCCCTTCAAGCATCCATTGGTTATGAGTGGAAGTTATATGTGCAACTACAGAGACCCTTATCATCTCATATGTTGCCTGCTATAGTGAGACTAATGGTGCTGGGGATCAAGGAATCTGCCTTGATACGCGCCCCCCAGAAATCCTCGTGAGTGAACCCAATTTGGGACCTGCCTTCACGGCATCATGATCTTCAAGGCGAAGGTGTTTTGACCTTTCCAGCCTAAGTCATGGCGGGAGTGCTAGTAGGTGAGATCAGGGACACTGTCCCACCCCTCCCATGAAGTTCCATCCAATTGTACAACCCCATCACCCATATGTGAGTCATTCGGCCAAGCACTAACATGTTCCTGCAACCAATGACATATCATCAGAGTATATGTAAATATAAAACAAGTTTCACATTGAACTTAGAAGTTAAAATACAAAATATTTATTTCTATCAAACCAGATGTTGTCAGCTCATCATATGCGAGTGCCTCTGGTGGTTTCCTGTCATACTCAATAATCATTAGTAACAAAGTTTCTCAGTGTTAATCATTATCACAATAGAAACATCAACATGACCTATTCCTTCACATCATTGTTTATTTGAATCAGTACTAATGTAAATAGCTAACCTATGGTACACATCCATCATGTTTATCATACTCATAACATCAATGGTAATTTAACATATCCATCAAAAGCATCATCATCGTAACATCAATAGAAACCATATCTATCCATAAAAATCTATCATCATCATGATATAAATCGAGAACATGCATATCCATCATAGTATCAATAAAGACATACATAACCATCAAGTCCACTAATAATAGAGTCATGCGTCTGGATCCTCAATCTGAGGTCCTCAAAGAATAAAGTGCGAGTCTTACGGCTAAATTGTTAACATTCATATCACTATTTGTCAACTAGAGTAGGGCACTACAAATTTTGGCAATTTTCAAGTAGAAAATTTTCCAAAAAAAACATTAAATATCAACAATAACTGGGAAGAATCTCAAAAGAGAAAATTAATAAAGATGCTACAAAAAAATTCATTTTCTTATGCATGGGAATACATTGATATGAAAGGGATTAATCCCAAAACTTGTATGAATCATATTTATATCCAGGAAAATTTCAAACCGGTTAGACAACCTCAGAGGAGAATGAATTTGAATTTGAGAGAAATTGTTAAAGAGGAGTTACAAAAAATTTTGAATGTGAATTTCATTTATCCAATATCATATAGTCAATAAGTGTCACCTTTAGTAATTTTTCCAAAGAATAATGGAAAATGGAGAGTATGTATTTATTACAGAGAATTAAACAAAGCTACGCTGAAAGATCATTTTCCACTACCCTTTATAGATAAAGTACTAGATACCTTAGCAAGAAAAAAATATTTTTCATTTTTAGATGGTTTTAGTGGATATAATCAAATCCAGCTATCAACATAAGATCAAGATAAAACCACTTTTACATGTCCTTAGGGAACATATGCCTATATGGCACTTCCCTTTGGATTATGTAATGCACCTGCCACATTTCAGAGAGCAGGTTTAGGTATCTTTTCTGATCTAATTCATGATTGCATGGAAGTATACATGGATGAATTTACTGTGTATGGAAATACTTCAGAGGAAGATATGAAAAAAATAGAAAAATTTCTTATTATATGTAAAGAAACAAACCTTTCATTAAGCCATGAGAAATATTTTATGATGTTCAATGAAGGGATTGTTTTAGGCCACCATATTTCAAGTAATGGAATTAAGGTGGACACATTTAAAGTAGAAGTTATTTCTAAAATTTCAATTCCTGTTTTTCAAAGAGATGTTAGAAGTTTTCTTGGATTTACTAGATGTTATAGGTGATTCACAGAAAATTTCACAAAATAACCTCTCCACTTTTCAAATTTCTCACAAAATATTGTGAATTTGGATGGAACTGTGACTGTTTAAAAACATTTGAAACATTGAAACAAATAAATACTGAAGAACCAATTTTAAAAGGACCTAATTGGTATCTCCCTTTTCATATTTCTATTAATGCTTCAAATACAACTTTAGGAGTTGTATTGAATTTTTTTTTAACTCCTTAAGCTATTTATTATACGAGTAAAAATTTGACTCGAGCAGAGTTAAATTATACTGTGATTGAAAAGGAGTTTTTAGCTATTATTCATGCGATTAATCAATTTCGTCACTATATCACTAGTTATGAAACTTTTATTCAGACAAATAATTCTACCATTAGATATTTAATGAAAAAATAAATTACTAATGGAAGAATTAAAATATGGTTATTACAAGAATTCAACATTACTATTCTTGATAGACTAGGAAAATAAAATACAGTTGTTGATTTCCTTTCTAGAATGCAAAATAATTGTAATGATGTTCCTGCAAAAGATAATTTTCCCGATGAGTATATTTTTTCATTATCTACTAAATTACCTTGGTTTTAAAATATTTCCAATTATTTAGCTACAGTAAAGTCACCACCATAATTATCAGTGAGAGAAAATAAAAAAGTGATCAAAACCAATGCACCTTATTCTTGGATAGATGGAGAATTATACAAAATTGGACCTGATATGATATTTTGGAGATGTGTTCAAGAAGATGAAGTACCAGAAATTATAAAATATTGTAACGTGTGGGGGACATTTTTCTAAAAAGGAACTGCTTACAAAATCCTTCTTTTGGGATATTATTGGCCATAAATTTTCAAAGATTCCAAATAATATGTCAAAATATGTGATAATTTTCAAATAATAGGAAAACCAATACCATCAAATGAAATGCCTCTACAACCACATGTACTTGTGGAGCCTTTTGAAAAATAGGATTTAGATTTTGTTGGATCTATAAATCCTCCATCTAAACAGAAAGGGTACCTACTTGTTTGCAAATATTATCTCACAAAATAGGTAGAAGCTAAAACTCATTTATTTGCAACTGAAAATGTTGTAGTTACATTTATTTCTGTGGATATCTTTACTTGTTTTGGTGTTCCAAGAAAAATTGTAACATATCAAGGTACCCAATTTACATCCAATTTGGTGCAAAAGATCATGGAGAAGTATAAAATCAAGCACCATAAGTCTACTCCATATCATCCACAAGCCAATGGACAAGTGGAATCTACCAACAAATGTCTTGAAGCAATTCTTACCAAGATTGTGCATTTTGACTGAAAGTATTGGGTAGGGAAGCCTCCATAAGCACTATGGGCATATCGAGCCACATGGAGAAATGCAGTTGGACATACTCCTTATGAGCTTGTATATGGGAGGCAAGTTTTGTTTACAATCGAGTTCCAAGTGGAGACCTACAGAACAACTTCTAAATTTCTTTGAGCTATCAGAAGCTCAAAAACAAAGACTAGCACAACTAAATGAGGTAGATGAAATTAAATAAGATGATATTCAAAGAAATAACATAGTGCAACAACAAAGATCAAAATGGAATGACAAGTTTATTAACGCAAAAATTTCAAACAAGGTGATTCGACTCTTCTTTTTTATTCCAAATTTAAATATTTTCAAGGAAATTTCAAACTCATTGGATTAAGTGGAGACCTACAAAACAACTGCTAAATTGGGCCTTGAGCTATCAGAAGCTCAATAACAAAGACTAGCACAATTAAATGAGCTAAATCAAATTTGACAAGATGATATTCAAAGAACTAGCATAGTGCAACAACAAAGATCAAAATGGAATGACAAGTTTATCAAAGCAAAAAAGTTCAAATAAGGTGATTTGAATTTTCTTTTTTATTCCAAATTCAAATATTTTCAAGGAAATTTCAAACTCATTGGATTGGTCCTTATGAGATTGATACTATTTTTTTATAATGGAGCTGTCACAATCAAGTTTATCGATGATTACAATTTTTTTTTCCTTGTTAATGGTCATAGATTAAGATTATACCACTAACAAGGGAAGAATTTGTTATGTACTTTCAAGATAATTCTGAATTTAAGTTGGTCAAGAAATGAGATTCTTCTCCTCAATCTCCAACTTAGTTGTAATTTATTTTCAATATATATGTGTGTGTGTGTGTGTAAACATGAAAACCAACTATGTTGGCATGTTTATACATAAAATCTTAACTGAAAATCAAGATCACTTGGTAGTTAGATTTTTAGAAATCCCCTCTTTCTTATCCCTATTTCTTTCTATCCTTCGTTTTCTTCTAATAATTTTCAGGTGGCCAACTATCTTCATAAATATCAATATTTTTACTAGACATCAAAAGCAACAACAATTAAGAAGTTATCTTCTGATCAGACAAGGAAAATATGAGAAATGACAAGCAAAAAACAAAATTCTTATCATTCTGCAACCAAATTCAAATTCTAAAAAAAAAATAATATTAGGGGAACACAAGAATAAAGGTATGTAATAATGTTAAAGTTGTATTTCATGTAGGATCTTATGTTTTAATTTATGGATGTTTGTATTAAAAATTTGAAGACCTTAAATATTTGCTATCATATTCATGATTTTTATACCATATCTCCTCATAATTACACAGTTGTTCACATCAAGTATGATCAAAATTAAACACATGACACCCATCCTTTGAAATTGGAACTGGAAAATTATGAAGGTACAATCCGGACACAATGCAACTTCCTCCATCAGTGCCTTACCTTGCCATCATCTAACTCCATTTCATATCCATTCTCCTCATTTCTAATTCAAATTACGTTCATTGCCTCTTTTAAAGCTTCCATTATCCCTATCAAAAAGAACAATCAAGGTTGAGACTTATTCTCACCATGGGAACGCGTGTTCACTCTAAACCAAATGGATTAAAATTCTTTAAGGCTTATCCAAGGGTTAAAGGCCAAATACAACAAGTGGGATGGCTCCAGTTTTTTGAGAAATTCAACGGGTATGAAACAGAAGTCACCAAAGCCTGCGCTCGAGCATTTGATGGAGTAGAAGAAGAGATAGGAGATACTAAGCTCATCCTCACAAAATCCATTGTAGAAAAAGCAACAAGACTTCCGAAAGATAGGGAAAGCTGGTTCAAAAATAGGAAGATAAAAGAGAATGATTGGGTTCATTTCCTCAAAGAACCAGGTATGGATTTTTCCATTTTCAAAAATGGTATTTCAGTTACTGCATTAAAGGGAAAATGGAGAAATATCTTGTTAAATATTCAAAAATTTATAACATGTGAAGGAATATTTGGGACAATTTTTTTCTACCATACCAAGTATGATGCATTTTGTTGATGGGAATGAGATTAATTTTCCTTACTTTATGCTTTAAATTTAAAATAAAATGGCATTTAGCATACAAAGAGAATCTAGGTCTATTGATAACTCTCTTTACCATTATGGACTCATTAAGATTATTTTAGAAGCACATTTGGAAGGTAGAGGAGATAGTTGGAAAAATCTCTTAGTGAGAAATAATTTTGTAGAAGCCCCAAAGGAAGAAACAAACAATTTTGTCAAAAGAAGTCGAAGAAATTCAAACCCTAGCACTAGAAAATAGAGAATTGAAGAATAAATTAGAGAGAATAATGTGACTAAAACAACAGAGGATCCATTTGAAGAAGATACCCCACTATCCCAGTATCTTGAGAAATTTAAATAGAAAAATAATAAAAAGGACCTTAGAAGAAAGAAAGCTAGCTCGAGCCAAAAATTACTCGAGGAAAAGAAGAAAAAAGAGGATAATAAAAAAAAAGACAAGGCACTGGAAGCTTAGAAGTGAAATTGAGAAGAAGCAAAATAATTTCAAAACCTTCAAGCACGCAATCACCATAAATGATTGATCTGGAGGAAGAAGGTATAAGACACCTCCTCATACAGTTAGTCCAACAAGATAAACTCCAGAAATTGATCCAATTCAACAAGAGATATGTGATTATGTAGAATCTCTAGAGAAAAGGGCACAACAAAAGGAAAAATTTTCTCAATATGAAATGGGGGAAACTTCAGCAACAAAAGTTAAAACAAGCTTCAGAGAAGTAACACAAAATTAAGGAAACTCTAAAACAAGATATATATGATCTAGAGGTGCTTAAAAAACACCTAACATAGGAAAGATAGGAAGAAAAAATTCAGAATGAGATACTTAGAACCCAAAATGATAATATACTTCTACACCTCTGTCATTAGTATAAGAAGAATAAGAAACTTAAAATTCAAAACAAGTTTCTCAAAAACAAAATCAGAGGGTTACAAGGCAAAATTCCAATGAATAAACAAAGGACCACTTTTAGCATTAAGAAGAAGAAATGAAGCACTAGTATGGATGTTCTTACGCAAGCTTCATATATCATTCACTAAAGGAGAAAAGAAGAAACATTTTTTAATTTTTGGTGCATGAGGACATGCAAAACCTTTGGTGTGTGGGAATGTTGAAGTCTGGAATTATTCCTTTTTGACTATCCTTTTTTCCATCTCATTTCACCTTTTTGTCATCATTTTACAATAATATCAGCATGTTCAAGGTCAAGATCAACTCTTAAAAAGGTTTTCATCATCCATAGTTATAATATTTGTTTCCTAATGAATTATAACAAAAGCACTCTTATAGTGACATAATCATAAGAATTCTACAACTAATATCTGTTTTCGCATCAATATTCGTTGTTAGACAAGTTTCAACACTCCAATAAAGGGATGAATACTACCAAGAGGTGACAAATGTCTACCATATGAATAACCACCTACCAACATAACTTGGAAGGCTACGAGGATTGAGAAATATAGAATTTAAATTCAGATTCAAACTCTGCAAATTATGTGTACTGATCAAATGAAGGCAACCAAAGAATAAAACAACATCAAGCGAGTGAGATTGAAGACTGATCAACTGTTATATTTTGGATTAAGATAAATCTCTTACGACTTTATCTTTCAGTAGCAACTCATAAATATATTGAGTTTCAAATAGAATATATCTCGTAGATGTCAAGATCGCTAATGTCGTGC
This sequence comes from Pinus albicaulis, assembly GCA_034641835.2. Lineage (NCBI taxonomy): Eukaryota > Viridiplantae > Streptophyta > Pinopsida > Pinales > Pinaceae > Pinus > Pinus albicaulis. Next base: position 766 of record JAXQQM020062420.1, on the reverse strand, counting down.
CAGCTTAAAACTCTTTAAAATAGTTTTATGAATTTTTCATAAATGTCGTAAGTTGGGACTTGAGACACAGTTTTTTAATATTATTAAGTTTAAAATTGTTTCAATGTAAAGAAAAATACTCTATCCTAGCTTAATATAAATCACTTTTTTCTCAATGCGTGCATGAAGATCTTGTGATTGATATCTGACTTGCACTCATGGGAGGGCCCCTTGTTGAGCTGTGAGTTTTTTTTCATAATTTTGTTTTTAACGCTAAAATTTCTTTTAAGAATTTTTTTTCATCATAGTTTTTAGCACTACAATTTCTTTTCAGAATTTGTTTTCATCATAGTTACATTTCTGATCATTTTCATTTCTTATTGCAGAGTAATCATAAACTAGAAAAACATTAAAAATATTTTGATTATTGAATGCATATTCTTTCCAACACTTATTACCTCATAACTTAATTCAGTTTCTTAATTGATGATGAAATACTCTTTAGAGGTTAAATACACAACTAAGTAATCATTCTCAATTTGTAAAGCTTTTAATTCCATTTTCTACAAGTAGGAACTAGATCATTTTTAGTGTCAACTCTCTTTCCCGCAATTAATATAGAATTTCCTTACTGCAATTTAGCATAAAAGTTCCTTCCTGCAAGATTAGTGTAGAATGATTTCAATTATGAAAAATAGAACTAGATTGTTTCTTTCTTGAAATTTGGCTTGTAAGCATTTTCCTTTCATGCAATTAGGAAAAAATTTTGAATTTTGTAATTTAGATA
>JAXQQM020062168.1:0-49423 GCA_034641835.2 Pinus albicaulis | reverse complement strand
TTATCGTCGAAAGTTCGCAAGACGTTCGCGAAATCACTGAGGGACACGAAGTAGGCCAAAAAAGGTGAAGGAAGCCGTAGAAAGAGCCGAAAGAAGTGTGAACATGATATTAGGTTCGTGTATGGGTTCGCATAGGGTCTCTTAAAGGAGCAAGAAGAAACTCAGTGAGCCAATCTGCCTGTTGAGCAGTTTGCAGTGCAAACCTATGTGAGAGGTCCCTGCAGTAAAATTGGTATCAGAGAATATCAGAAAATTCGACTAATACAATTTTAAACATGTTAATTAATGGCATTTGTACTTGTTATTTAATAATATTTATTATAAAAGCAATTAAATATTATAAAATAATTAAGTTATATTTAATGTTTGATAAGATTTCACAACAATTTTAAATTGATATAAGAAATTGAAAAAATAATTGTTTATGTACATTTATATTTTTATTATTACTTATTAAGTCTGCATATTTACATTTTTATTCATACTTATTAAAGTGTTTAGAAAACATAAATAATGGTGGGTAGTAATAACTCCTAGTAAATTTTATCCACAAGGCATTGTGTTGTGCATGTTGTTGGGTTAGCCCACACCTTAAGCTAAAAGAGAAAAGCTAAAATAAACAAAGAAAAGTTCCATAAAGATAAGCAGAGTAAGTGAGTATAAAGGTAGTATGGCACACAAATCACCTCATGACAAGAGTGCGGACAAAAGACTAAAGTCGCTAAACAGTTAAACAAAAAGGGGACCTCATCCATAGGTCGGATAGCCAAAAGAAAAGCGCCACGTACAAGGATTTCAGGGGTACTAAGGATGAGTGGAAGAAATTGGAGATCTACCCCCGGAGTGCATGACATCACGTGATGGCGGAATAAAGCATAGGCTTTCCATGGAATGATGGAAGTTAGGAGAGTGATCAAAAGGGAGACTACGCGCAAATGCACTGAGTGGTTTAGAGCAGGTTGCCCGGGGAGTTGAATAGTTCGATCGAGAGTGGGATGAGCTGGTAAAGGCAGGTCTTCCATCATGTTGGGAGCCTGAAATGGCTGTGTTTTTATAGCTAATGGTTTATGAACAAAATATGACAATCATCATGAACCAGACTGATTTACCTTTGGAAAAAACTACCCGTCTAAAGGCAGAAACAATAATTGCCACTCTAAGCAAGGAGTTCTCCCTTCTCTGCCAAATTAAATAGCATATGTCCGTCCAAGTGGATTACACCAAGCTAACATATATTCAGGCTCTAGTTGAGAATTTCGTCACTATGCCATCACCAGGGGAAAGTATATGGTAGAAATGTAGTGAGTATATTAACACTCCAGCCTCCACATCATCTCACCAGTCGCTACCTCCTCTCAGTCACAAAACTAGTTCGTCCGCGTCATCAACACTTCCCAATCAACCGTCATCAAGCACTCCTCTCCATTCTAAAAAATGAAACTCATGTTCGGGCCTAGATGGCCAATTTACTTTCATTTCCTATGTATTGTAAAATCGGGTGAAATCTTTATTTCACTCGGTGCACTTTTATTTTCCTTTTATTGTTATGTTTTTGGTTAGTGCCTTTGTTAAGGCCACTACGCAGATGATGAGAGGCCTTCTTCCTCATCATCATTTTTGGTTTTTGATGGAGACCCCAAACAGAAAGATATCTTGAGGGGGAATATTTTGTCTAAAAAATATCTTTTCGCAGGGCTCAGCAAAAAGCTATAAAAAATGAAATCTGAAGCTGAGAAAGGGTTCCAGATTTTTCAAAGCAGAAACTGCTAGTTGTGAATTTTCCTTTTTGTAAAGTTTTGAGATACGTTCATAGTGTATGTTGGAAGATCCCGTTGGGTAATAGAAACGAAGCTATTCTCTTGTGCAATGGATTCCAAATGAGATGAGTTACAGTCTGTATTTTCTCAGTTAAGCTTTAATATAAATGTTCGTTGTATTTCCATCACTTTTCTTGTATCGTAAGCTTTCAGAATGCGAGTGTTGATTATTTAGATATGAATTTATCTTGAAGGGTACTCATATCTACTTGTCTGCTACACTTTAAATATGGCTCGAGGCACGATTTTTTGTTCATGTTTTATTTACATCACCGTCTTTCTTCCGATGTTAGTGGGGTGGATTCTTATGCTAGTATAAGCCTACCTTAAGCTAATATTTCCTTTCATGTTCTGCCACTGTTTCCATACTCATTGATTTTGGTAACTGTTTACTAGTCTCTCGCTCGACCCTCTTCACAGCAGTTAGTTTTATGTCTACTTCTAACGCTCGCTTATAGACCCTTATGCTATATCATTGGATGTCATTATTATCCATTTTCTATCTATGACATCTTGGTCCCATACCAGAAAACTTTAATTCCTTTTTATAACATGAGGTCCTATATTATCAATTGTAAAAATCCTTTCCGAACCCTCTTGTCTTAAGATATCCTAGGCACTGGTCTTTAACAACTCAAGGTTGTCTCTAGGAGCTACAACATCTTTTTGGCGTCGTTGATGGCGAAACTAATTTGAAGATATTATCCCTGGGATAAGACAAAACCACATTCACCCTTCAGAATCAGGTGAGCATGAAGGGTTGAGAGTTGTAGATCTCCCACCTTGGCGACTCCACTGTCCTTTAAAGTACAAATCCATTTGCAGTCCTGGCTTATCATAAGCCCCACCTAAGGTCAGATACCTCTCAGCTAAGAACGCCTTATGTGTTTGACCCAGAGAAAATTTTGTTCAAAATAATCTGGAAGGAAAAGCAGCCCGCACACACTGATATACTCAGGTTCTCATTAGAAGACTCTTCGTCATCCTCTCAACAAGCTCAAGTTCAGGGCCCTGGTTCCACTGCTAGAGTAATTGAATACCCACCAGATAAAATTTCCCCTGAGCATTCAAAAATAAAATATGAAGCAGAGTCAATAGACACTTCTAGATTCCTCTCACATCCCAATCCTGAAGCTGAAGAAATTAAGCAACTGACTATCCCTCAGAGTCCACTTGCCCAATCCAATTCACAAGTCACCTTTCAACGTATACCCATCATCATTCATCAAAAATCTCCTCTAGCTCAACCACCTCCCATGGCAGTTCCTGGCTTCTTGCTAAATAAATATGCCCCCCTGGCATTACCACAGATTCTAAGTGACATGCATCAAGACTACATGAAACTATTACCCCAATTTACCGGGGAAGAAAATAGTGTTGCTCAAAAGCATCTTGAAGATTTATGTGCTTTCGCAGAGAATTTCAATGTGGAACACCTGGACGTAGTGCTAAGGCTATTTGTGAAGTCTCTAGATGGGGAAGATGGGAAGTGGTTCAAGACTCTTGGAGACCACACCTTCACTAACTGGGAGGATATGGAAAATGCTTTCACCCGAAAGTGGGGAGAGAAAATAAATCATGGTTATTGTCTCATATAATTCAACGCTTTAAAGAAAAGACATAATGAGGATGTGTTTGAATTCATAAAGAGATTCAACAAGCTATACACCAACCTACCGGCTGATATGAAACCTCCTCAGACAGTTGCTAAGGCAGTGTTCGTGGGAGCATTTGAATCTGAGTTCGGTTTCACCCTAAGAGAAATGAAATCTACTTCTCTGGACCAAGCTCAAACCGATGCATTGGAGGTAGAAGCCAACTTCACTTCTATAGGGAAATCGAAAGGAAGGCTGGACCACGACTTCAAATGAAGGGGTAAAGAAGAGGCTTCTTCTTCAAACCAAGAAAGAGAGGTATCAGATTATAAGATTAAGGAAATGAACAAGATGATTAAGAATATTTCAAATAAACTAGTGAAATTAGAGCTTGAAGCAAAGAATGCCTCGTCCTGACCATCTCAGACTACTCCTAACAGGGGTTATAACCCACAGTGTCGAAATCCACCTCTGCAGATATTGCAAAGGGACAGAAAGGAGCAACAAGATCACATACATCCCCCTCTGTATTTGGAAGGGAAAATGGAGGGTCCTACTCAAGATTTTATTGATGGAAAAGATGATCAGTGCCTTGCCTATTTGGAAGGGGAGGAGGTAGAGCTTTCTCTATGGGAGGAAGAAGAGGAAGAGAAAGTGAACCCCATTGAAGATCCTGACATTGATGATTATTGTAGACATTTTGTGGATTTCATGCAAGCCTAATTCCACAAGAAATATGATCTTCGGTATTCTAGTAAAAGGACTCGTACTCAAGATCAAGACGAAGAGTCACCTCCAAAAGAGTCGGTCTCTCAAAAGGTGGATAACAGAGGTAAGAAACCCATTGAAGAGCCCTTACATCATAAAGTTACTCCTCCCTCCTCGTCTAAGTCAGTACCTAATCCCCTTGCAAGTCCTAAATCTATTCCTGTTGATGCAAAGCCTCCAGTCTTTCCTAAAGAACCAAAAGAGGCCATTGTGGAAAAGTGTCCTGTTGTGTTTAATCTTCAAAAAGAATTAGAGAAAGTTAAGATCCCTGTCCCTTTAGTTGAGTTTTTGAAGCAACCCTCTTATAAAGCTCAGGTGTCTCATTTCATGCTTCCTCATGGTGTAGCTCCTCCTCCCGATAGTCTTAACCTTCAAGAGGAGAGGCCTATGATAATATTTGGCCCACATGTAGAAGAATTGGATTCAACAACCCCGCCCTTTTGTGTATCCCTGGTCATCCATGATTTGCTACTACATAATTGTATGTTGGACTCAGGGGCATCACATAACCTGTTACCTCTGTAAATCATGGAGTAGTTAGGGTTGAAGATCACTCGCCCGTATAAAGACGTCTATTCTTTTGATTTTAAGAGGGTCAAATGCCTGGGATGATTAAAGACTTAGTGGTGAACTTGGCTCAGATCCCAGCCAAAAGCATTGTTATGGACATATTGGTCGCTGATATCCCAGCCCGGTTTTGGATGTTGTTGTCCAGATCATGGGGAACTAAAATTGGAGGGTCAATCAAGCTTTACCTCACTTATACAACCATTACAGTGTTTGGGGGCAAGAAAGGAGGCTGTATCGGGAGTCAAGATTCATGAAGATGGTGACCAGAGATGATGGCTCAATAAATTCTCCGATATACAACAAGGAGGGGGAGTTTTCTTGTCTAATGCTTGAGGAGGACCAAGAGTTTTTACAGGAACCAGCATTCCCTTTGTTGAGACTAGAACAATCCCAAGTAATGAAGAAAAGGGGATGTGGACTCTGCACTTCAATGGAGAAAATTCAAGGGAAGGAAATGGAGCGGGGATCCTCCTAATCTCCCCTACTAGACAATTGGTCCCTTTCTCTTTTAAATTGGAATATGAAGCCACCAATAATGCATCAAAGTATGGGGCACTGCTTTTTGGGTTACAAACTGCCAAAAATATGAACATTTAGAGTCTCAAAGTTTTTGGAGACTTAGAGCTAGTGGTGATGCAGATTAAAAATCAGTGCCAAGCTAAACACCCTCAGTTAAGAGCATATAGAAACGAAGTATGGGACCTAGTGGAGAAATTTTTCCTAACGTTTAACATATAATTTATGCCAAGAGATCAGAACAGGATGGTTGATTCCCTTGCTATGGAAGCAAGTAATTTATGTCCACCTGAGAATCTGCTCTTGAGATATTAAGTGGAGGTGTGTTATCGCCACTCTATCCCAGATAACATCAAACACTGGAAGGTGTTTGAAGATGAGGAGCAGATGAAGTGCTTCATGGAGACTATCGGGGAGTTTTTAAACTTGGTCATTGATACCAAAGAAGAAGAGACCGAAGAACAACCCCAAAACAAATGGCAAGAGACAGTGGTTGGGCATAGCGTGTTGCAACTGAAAGGGAAGGTGATACCCAGAGGTCTGGTGCCTTTGGAAAGATTATTCGATAAAAATGACGTCCCTATCAGCTCTAACAAATCAACCGATGAAGCTCAAGTAGAAGATGTAAACATCGGGACAGAAGAGGATCCTAAAATTGTAAAATTGTATAAAAGAGTCCCAGAAGAATACAGAGAACAATACTTAAAATTGTTCCATTCCTACAGAGATGTTTTCGCTTGGTCCTACCAAGATCTGAAAACATTTGATACCAGCATCATATAGCCTAAAATCCCACTGAGAGGAGATGCTAAGCCACATAAGAAAAAGTTGAGGCAAATCAACCCTTTGCTGCTCCCTTCCATAGAGAAAGAAATCAAGAAGTTGTTGAAGGCTAATATCATTATGCTTCTGAGATATTCAAAGTGGGTGGCCAACCTGGTCCTGGTCCGAAAGAAGAACAGTGAAATAAGGCTATGTGTAGACTTTCGGAATTTGAACAGAGCATCCCTTAAAGATAACTATCCTCTCCCCAAAATGGATCACATACTGCAGAAAGTGGTGGGATCCTCTCGAATGTCCATGATGGATGGTTTCTTCAAATATAACCAGGTGGCAGTCCTCCCCGAAGATCAAAAGAAGATGAAATTTACCACACCATGGGGTACGTTCATGTATGCCCGAATGCCTTTCAGCCTGATAAATGTGGGAGCCACTTTCCAGTGGGCGATGGGCATTTCTTTCGTAGGAGAGCAAGATAAGTTTGTGGTGGTATATTTGGATGATATCATCATTTTTTTGAAGGATGACGGTTAACATATTGAAAATTTTCACCAGACTTTTAACAAGTGTTGTAGGTATGGTCTATCCCTAATTCATCAAAAATCCATGTTTGCTTTAGAAGAAGGAAAATTATTAGGGAATATTGTAACTAAAGCTAGAGTAAATATTGATCCAAAAAGAGTAGAGGTAATTAACGAAATATCCTTACCTCGAAACAAGAAGGAGGTCCAGGTATTCCTTGGATGCATAAATTTTTTGAGAAGATTCATCCCAAACTATGTAGAAATAGTTCGGCATATCACTGAGATGCTTAGAAAAAATAATGATGTAAAATGGACGCCAGAGTCAAGAGAAGCATTCAACAAAATTAAAAGTGCCTTTGCAGAAGCCCCAGTACTGGCAGGACTAGACTATGGTAAGCCCTTCATGATCTTCTTGTTTGCGTCCCCACATACTGTAGCTACAGTATAATTACAGAAAAATGAAGATGGGTATGAGCAGCCCATCGCCTTTTTCAGTCAAATGCTTCAGGATGCCGAGTTGAAGTATAACATTTTGGAGAAGCAGGCATATGCCCTAGTAAAATCCCTAAAATCTTTCTGAATGTATGTGTTGCAGTCAGCCATAACTAGTTTCATGCCCACGGCCGCGGTGAAAGACATTTGATTCAAGGGGATAGCGAGGGCAAGAGAGGTAAATGGATCGCTAAGATTCAAGAATATGAATTGGGCATTCGCCCCAAGAAGCTTATCAAAGGATAGGGGTTAGAAAAAATCTTTTCCAATTCAAACTGCCAGGCTCTAGGCATAAATCTATCTATGGAGGGTGGAGAATTACCTGAAGGTACAGATGAGCAGTTCGGGATAGAAACTACTGCGCAAAAAACTCACATGAAGTACTTGCTCAGTACTTGGTATAAAGATATTGTACAATACCTTTTAACTCTCAGGTTTATGTTAAACTTCGATAAGACAAAATATCGAACCCTGAGGTTGAAGTTCCAGAAATACATCGTTGCAAATGGCCGATTATATTGGAAAGACCCTTCAGGAATCTTACTCTTATGTCTCATAGATTCAGAGGTGGAGGAAGTCATGGCTGAATTCCATGAAGGCATCTATGGAGGTCATTATAGTTGGTGATCCACAACTCACAAGATATTGAAAGCGGGCTTCTTCTAGCCTAAATTGTTCAGAGATGTACATGCTCGGGTTAGGGCGTGCGATAAATGTCAGCGGTTTGCTGAAAAAACAGAAATTTGCACCCTTACCTATGATTCCAGTACATACAGAAGAGCCTTTTCAACAATGGGGAATCGAATTTATTGGAGAAATTCATCCAGCATCAAGTGGTCAACATAAGTGGATCCTCACCACCACTAACTACTTCACCAAGTGGGTAGAGGAGATACCCATGAGAAACACCACTAATGCAGTTGTCATAAAGTTCCTAGAGGAGAATATCATATCCAAATTTGGATGCCCAGTCAAGTTTGTGACATATAACGCTTAGGCTTTCAAGTCTGCCAAATTCACCAAATTTTGTCAGAAATACAATATCACCTTAGGAAACTCTACAGCCTATTATCCCCAGGGAAATGGACTGGCTGAGTCTTCCAATAAGACATTGGTAAAGGAATTAAAGAAAACTATAAATGAAAGTCAGAAAAACTGGGAATCTCAATTCAAATTCGCGCTCTGGGCGAACAGAATCATTGGTAAAAGGTCAACAGGAAAGTCAGCCTATGAACTGGTTTATGGCCGAGCAGCAATTTTTCCAATTCAACTCTCCCTGCCTATGGCTAGGTTCCTCCAGGATAGCCAAGAAGATCCCAACGATCTCATCAGAAGAATGAACCAGCTAGTTGAGTTAGAAGAGACTCGGAGTCAAGTGAATGACAGGTTAGCTGAATATCAGGAAAAGATGAAGGGGATTTAGTACTGAGATGAGACTTTAGAAAAGCCAAGAAAGGTAAGCATGGAAAGTTTGACCCATTGTGGTTCGTGTTAGATAATTATATATTATAGAGCAATGAAACACATAAAATATGTGGAGAACACAAGCACACAAAACACATAAAATCTAGAGAGACACAGATATACGTGGTTCACCCAGTTTGGGCTACATCCACCCCAAACAACCAGTCCTTCCTTTCTATTATCCAGCAAAATGAAGAGACACAACCTACAACAGATCTGTTGTAATATCCTTTTTTCTCTCTACCTATCTGTTTCTCGCTTTGGGAATACACATACAATACACAGTCGCAATACAATACCCTCATACATAGCGAGGGGTTGTCTTCTAGGGAAAAAAAACCCTAAACTAAATATAAATTCTACCGTCAGATCATCCACCTAATGAATGGCCCAGATTGACTAGAAATTACTATACTTTTACAAGGCAATTTTACATCTGTTTTTAGCTTCGGGGGCCCTGCCCCCGAAACCCCCCGCCAGGGGGGGCCTCCGTAAAGTCGCAGTCACACCCCCTGGACCCCCCAGGTAGTGTTTAATTTTGGGCAGCGTTGCTGCCCCATTAAGGTACATGGGTCCAACGCTGTGATACAAAATAAACAAGATAATCAAGCTCCACACCCAACAATCTCCCACTTGGAGACTAATTGTAGCAACTCCACCACTGCTTCATTTGTTGGAAAATGACTCCTCTTTGGACCTGGCTGTTTCTCATCTTCATCATCATACTTGAGGACCAAATGAAACTGAGCATAATCTAAGTTTCTCTCTGATTACAACTTTTGTTAACATATCTGCAGGATTATGGCTAGTGTGTATCTTTTCCAGCTTCAACTGTCCATCTTCCAATACTGACCGTATCAAATGGTACTTGAGCTGTATGTGTTTAGTCCTGGAATGAAATGCTGAGTTCTTTACAAGATGAATAGCACTTTGGTTATCAATGTATAATGTGCCCATATCATGCTTCTTACCCAATTCATCCATAAACTTTTGTAACCAACATTAGGGGAATATTGAGGTCTAAAATGGGCCTCCTAAGGAAAACGTACAATCAAAATTCACTTTATGAGAACCAATCACATTTTAGAGGATGAAATCATCCCTAATGGATGAGGTGGCATTGCTTGAGTTAAATGTACTTATTTGTCACATTCTCAATGGTGGATAAAAACTCATGGTTAAACATAGTAGTGCTCTAGGTACTTTTAAAGTCAAAGTAGAGTACTCATAACAAATGTCATTTCACATTTTTTGAATAAAAATATATTATTGTCTTTTCATATTTCTTGAAAGAAACAATACATATCCCTATACATTTATTATATTTTTTATTTTTATTTTTGTATAGTATATTAATTACATGTTATTATACAATTTAAATAATATAAATTTTAATTAATAGCATATAATATAATTAAGAATTTATAAATTTATATTTATATTTTATTTTAAGTTATTTAAGTACAAAGGAAAAATGCATTAGTTGTTCAGTGATAATGATTTTTTCTTGAAAAACTCATTCTTATTTATAGTCATGTCAATACAATTTTTTTATTAATTTTATTTTGGTACAACTTTTGAATTGAACTTAACTATGGTTACATGGCTTGTGGTGCAAAAAGTGAATTGAAAATTCATAAATATTATTTTATTGATTTAGCTATTATTTTATTATTTCCTTAGGAGGCCCATTTTAGACCTAAAAATTTCCCTAATGATAATTTCTTTACTAGCCTCTGTAGCAGCAACATACTTTGTTTCTGTTGTTGAAAGTGCAACAACACTTTGGATTTTTGAAACCCAACTGACAGTTGTTCCACCTACAGTAAATACATATCCTGTAGTGCTCCTCATGTTATCTATGTCACTTGCCATATCTGCATCAACATATACCTGTAGAGAAATGTTTGAACCAGCAAAGCATAATGCTTGATTTGTAGTTCCTTTCAAATATCTGAGAATCCATTTCACTGCCATCCAATGTTCTTTTCCTGGATTGTTCATGTGCCTGCTTACAATTCCCACTGCATGTGCAATATCAGGCCTTGTGCAGACCATTGCATACATTAAACTTCCAACTGCTGATGCATATGGAACTTTATACATATAGTCCATTTCTTCTTGGGTCTTGAGGCACATCTCCTTACTAAGTTTGAAATGGCTAGCAAAAAGTGTACTAACTAGTTTTTCATTCTGCATATTAAATCATTTTAACACCTTTTGTATGTACTCATTCTAAGACAGTGTTAATTTTTGATTTTTCCTATCTCTAGTTATTCTCATACCAAGGATTTGTTTTGCAACTCACAAATCCTTCATTGCAAATTAATTTTCCAATTTTCTTTTGAGCACATTTATTTCCTACATGTTATACCCTGCAACAAGCATGTCATCTACATACAATAACAATATAATATAGTTGCCATCATTTTTCTTTTTTAGATAAACACAATGATCAGAGTGACATCTAATATAACCTTGTTCAGACATAAACCTGTCAAATTTTAGATACCACTGCCTTGGAGCCTGTTTTAAGCCCTACAAGCTCTTCTTTAACCTACACACTAATTTTTCTTTCCCTTTGACCTCATATCCTTTTGGTTGCTCCATATAGATCTCTTCCTCCAAATATCCATGGAGAAATGTTGTCTCTACATCTAACTATTCAAGATGTAAAAATTTTGCTGCTACAAGACTTAAAATAGTTCTGAGTGAAGTTATCTTAACATCAGGAGAAAATATTTCATCAAAATCAATACCTTTCTTTTGTGCAAACCCCTTCACCACAAGTCTAGATTTGTACCTTTTATTTCCTCCATCTTCTTCCTTCAGCCTGTAAACCCATTTATTCTGCAATGTAGTTTTACCTGCAGACAACTTGACTAAGTCCCAATTCTAGTTATGCATTAAGGAGTCCATCTCTTCTTCCATGGCTAGCTACCATTTCTTCCTGCTTTCAACCTGCATTGCTTCTTCATAACATTCAGGTTCACCAGAATCAGTCAACAATAAATAATATAATGAAGGAGAGTATCGTTCAGGGGATCTATTTATCCTGGTAGATCTTCTGACACCACTTTCAGGTGTTTGAGGTGTCTTTTGTTGTTGTGGTGGTTGATGTTGTTGTGGTTGTCGATTATTATTATTTTCAGGCACCTTTACTTTTTTAGTGATCTCATCAAGAACTGTGTATTCTTTGTTTTCTTTTTCCTGTTTTTTTTTCCTACAATTGATTCTTATACAATACCTTTTCATTGAATATTACATCTCTTATCCTAATGATTTTGTGATTTTCATAATAATATAAGCGATAACCAAAATCATTAACACCATATCCAATAAAGGTACATTTATTTGATTTTGCCTTAAACTTTGTTCTATTTTCCTTATTAATATGGACAAAGGCCTAACAACCAAAAGGCTTTAAAAAAGAGTAGTTTACCATTTTACCTATCCATGCTTCCTCTCGAATACCACCATCCAAGGAACTTGAAGGCCCTCAGTTTATTAGATAAACAACAGTATCTATAGAACCTACCCATAATTGTAAAGATAATCCTACATGCAATCTCATGCACCTTGCACGCTCCATGATTGTTCTGTTCATCCTTTCTGACACACCATTTTATTGTGGTGTTCTTGGAACTGTCTTCTCTCTGCAAATTCCATGCTTTGAACAGTACCTATCAAACTCTTTGCTGCAATATTCACCTCCATTCTCTGATCTGAGACACTTCAACTTTTTTCCTGTCTCAATCTCAACCAAAGCTTTCCATTTCTTGAAAGTATCAAATTAATCAGATTTATTCTGAATACAATAAATCCATTTTTTTTCTAGTTGCATCATCAATAAAAGTAACATAATAATGAGAGACACCAAGAGATGATACCTGATCAGGTCCCCATACATCTGTATGCACAAGCTCTAATTTTTCACTCTTCTTTTCTTTCCCAACTCTGAGAAATTTGACTCTCTTATGTTTTCCATAAATGCAATTCTCACAGAAATCCAAATCAACATTCTTCAAACCTGGCAACAAATTTCTTAAGTGAATAATCTTCATCCCCTTCTCACTCATGTGCCCGAGCCTATGATGCCATAATGCTGCATCTGCTCCTTTGGAATTTAAAACATTAACAGAGTTAGAAATACCATTGCATAAATACAATGTACCAAACTTTTCACCTTTTGTTATTACCAGGGCTCCTTTGGTGACCTTCCAAGTTTTATCTGTGAAAGTTATCATACAACCTTCATCGCCTAACTGCCCTGTTGAAATCAAATTTTTCTTCAGATCTGGAACATGCCTTACCTCCTTTAATAACCATTGGTTTCCATTCTGTTGTTTTACAAGAAATTTACCCATTCCAACAATTTTACAGGGTTTATCATCACCCAAACGGACTTGTCCAAAATCTCCTTGAACATAGTCATGAAAATATTTCTTATCGGGTGTGGCATGGAATGAGGCCCTTGAATCTACCACCCAAGAATCAGTAACATTTTTTAAAGAAAGAATCAAAGCATATTGTAACACATCACCTGTCACATTTTCTTCATGATTGTTTTCTTGTTGTGCATTTCCTTCTTTTCCCTTCCGAGATCTATAATCTTTCTTCAGGTGTCCTTTCTTTCCGCATTTCCAACACACTATCCCCGATCTAGACTTGGATCGGCCTTTCCTTGATTTACTTCGATATCTTGAGCTCTTTCCTCTTTCCATTCTTCTTCCCCTAGACTTTTCACTCAAAGCATTACCCGATGTCTCACTGGAGCTTTTCCGTCACATTTCCTCACTAAGGATAGCACCGACAACATCATCAAACTTTAAAGTACTAGATCCGGAGACAGAGTTACTAATGGCCATAACTAAACCATTCCAGCTTTCTTGCAATGAGCATAGAAATAAAAGAGCCCTAACTTCATCATCAAAGTTTACCCCTATAGAACTTAACTGACTGGTAACTATATTAAAATCATTTAAATGGTCTGCAACAGATCCACCTTCCGACATATTCATATTAAATAAACGTTTCATAAGAAATACCTTGTTTGAGGTCAAGTGTTTTTCATATAGTTTCGCCAATGCCTTAATCAAACCCTCTGTTGTTGTTTCCTTCGAAATATTGAAGGCTACCGACGACGCGAGGCACAAGTGTGTAATGTTCCGAGTGCCTTTCTATCAAGAATCTCCCATTCTGCGTTTGTCATAGCCATCGGCTTCTTTGTTTTTCCGCTCAATCGTAGGTACAGATATTTCTGATATAGATAATATTCCATCTGCATCTTCCATAGCGGGAACTTTTGGCCGTTAAATTTCTCGACCCTAAACTTACCATCTTTCGCCATTTCTCCCACTCGAACCAGGAACCCTTCTTTTCTGCGAGTTTATCAGCCAAATAGACCTTCGACTCTGATACCAGTTGTTAGATAATTATATATTATAGAGCAATGCAACACATAAAATATGCGGAAAACATAAGCACACAAAACACATAAAAACCAGAGAGACAAAGATATACATGGTTCACCCAGTTTGGGTAACGTCCACCCCAAACAACCAGTCCTTCCTTTCTATTATCCAGCAAAATGAAGAGACACAACCTACAACAGATCTGTTGTAATATCCTTTGTTCTCTCTCACAATATCCCTATCTGTTTTTCGCTCTGATAATACACATACAATACACAACCACAATATAATACCCTCATACATAGTGAGGGGTTGCCTTCTAGGGAAAAAAAACCCTAAACTAAATATAACTTCTACCGTCAGATCATCTGTCTAATGAACGGCCCAGATTGACTAGAAATTACTATACTTTTACAAGGCAATTTTACATCTTTTTTTAGCTTCGGGGGCACTGCCCTCGAAACCCCTCGCCAGGGGGGGGCTCCATAAAGTCGCAACAGCCCCCCCAACCCCCCAAGCAGCTGCCCCCCCCCCCCCTAGACCCCATAGGCAACGTTTAATTTCGGACGGCGTTGCCGCCCCATTAAAGTACGGGGGTACAACGTTGTGATACAAAATAAACAATATAATCAGGCTCCACACCCAACAACTTGGGCCATTCAAGATTGCCGAAGTGAAAGGAAACAACACCTTCATATTGGAAAACCTGGAAGGTGACTTGATCGAGGCGTCCGTAAATGGGCAGTTCTTAAAACCCTATTTTCAATACTGACAAAGATCTCAGAGGCTTGTTGTATATAGTGTATATATCTGTTTCTTTTACATTCAATTTTGTTGTTTTGTTTTGCCATAGGTGTGTTTGAAAATTTTGAAGAGGCTCTGGCTCTCAAGGAATAGTTTGCAAATGGTCTGCAAAGTTCTCGACACGTTCGAGGACGAACATGTCGTCCCCAGGTGGAGCCAATGATGTTGGTTTAGCCCGCACCTAAAGCTAAAAGAGAAAAGCTAAAATAAACAAAGAAAAGTTCCATAAAGATAAGCGAGGTAAGTGAGTATAAAGGTAGTATGGCATGCAAATCACCTCATGACAAGAACGCGGACAAAAGACTGAAGGCACTAAACAGTTAAACAAAAAGGGGGGCCTCGTCTATAGGTCGGATAGCCAAAATAAAAGTGCCACGTATAGGGATTTCGGGGGTACTAAGGATGAGCATAAGAAAGCAGAGATCTACCCTTGGAGCGCATGACATCACGTGATGGCGGAACAAAGCATAGGATTTCCGCGGATTTATGGAATTCAGGAGAGTGATCGAAAGGGAGACTACACACGCAAATGCACTGAGTGGTTTAGAGCAAGTTGTTGGGGAGTTGAACAATTAGATTGAGAGTGGGATGAGCTGGTAAAGGTAGGTCTTCCATCATGCTGGGAGCCTGAAACGGCTACGTTTTTAGAGCTAATGGTCTATGAACAGAATTTGATAGTCATCATGAACCAGAGTGATTTACTTTTTGAAAAAATTGCCCGTCTAAAGGCAGAAACAATAATTTCCACTCTAAGCAAGGAGTTCTCCCTTCTCTGCCAAATTAAACAGCGTCTGGCTGTCCAAGTGGATTACACTGAGCTAACAAATATTCAGGCACTAGTAGAGACTTTCGTCACTATGCCATCACCAAGGGAGATTATATGGCAGAAATGCAGTGATTATATCAACACTCCAGCCTCCACATCATCTCACCAGTCGCTACCTCCTCTCAGTCGCAAAACTGGTTCGTTTGCATCATCAACACTTCCCAGTTAACCGTCATCAGGCACTCCTCTCTGTCCTAAAAAATGAAACTCATGTTCGGGCCCAGGTGGCCAATTTACTTTCATTTCCTATGTATTGTAAAATCAGGTGAAATCTTTATTTCACCCTCTGCACTTTTATTTTCCTTTTATTGTTATGTTTTCGGTTAGCGCCTTCGTTAAGGCGACTATGCAGATGATGAGAGGCCTTCTTCCTCATCATCATTTTTGGTTTTTGATGGAGACCCAAAATAGAAAGATATCTTGAGGGGGAATATTTTGTCTAAAAATTATCTTTTCGCAGGGCTCAGCAAAAGCTATAAAAAATGAAATCTGAAGCTGAGAAAGGGTTCCAGATTTTTCAAAGCAGAAACTGCTAGTTGTGAATTTTCCTTTTTGTAAAGTTTTGAGATACGTTCATAGTGTATGTTGGAATATTCCGTTGGGTAATAGAAACGAAGCTATTCTCTTGTGAAATGGATTCCCAATGAGATGAGTTAATGTCTATATTTTCTCAATTAAGCTTTAATATAATTGTTCGTTGTATTTCCATCACTTTTCTTGTATCGTAAGCTTTCGGAATGAAAATTTTGATTATTTATATATGAATTTATCTTGAACGGTACTCATATCTACTTGGCTGCTACACTTTAAATATGGCTTGAGGCACAATATTATGTTCATGTTTTATTTACATCATCGTCTTTCTTCCGATGTTAGTGGGGTGGATTCTTATGCTAGTATAAGCATACCTTAAGCTAATATTTCCTTTCATGTTCTGCCACTTTTTCCATACTCATTGATTTTGGTAATTGTTTACTAGTCTCACGCTCGGTCCTCTTCATAGCAGTTAGTTTTATGTCTGCTTCTAATGCTCGCTTATAGACCCTTATGATATATCATTGTATGTCATTATTATCCATTTTCTGTCTATGATGTCTTGATCCCATAACAGAAAACTTTAATTCCTTTTTATAACAAGAGGTCCTATATTATCAGTTGTAAAAATCCTTTTCGAACCCTCTTGTCTTAAGATTTCCTAGGCACTGGTCTTTAACAACTCAAGGTTGTCTCTAAGAACTACAACAGTGCAAATAAAGGCTGCAATACAAATAATTTTAAATATTAATAATAAAATAATAAAATTCAATCCACAATATTAAACTATAAAGAAAAACGAAAAAACATATGTTCAAAAATAAAAATTATTGTTTAAGAAGAATATAAAGTTTATATTTAGGAAAATGAAGATGTATAATAAAGTTTGGGAACTTTGGTTAACATTATTTAATAAAAATAAAAATACATGTATGCAAAACTTGTGTAAATTTTATTTCTTATAAATTTGGTGAATTTACATTATCGTGACATGTATGTGGACATATACATATCAGGAGGCAACCTGTAAAATGTTATATTCCTTTCTATTCAAACTGTTAAATGTTGTAATCTTTTCCATTTTTGTCTCGTGGACAATGACAATTCAACAGGTCATTCTTCTTGATTATGAAGACCCAACAATAATAACAAAGTTTCTGTAGGCCAGACACCGGGGTAATGGATGGTAATGGTGTAAGTTGGCGAGATTGTAAAATTTAGTATGTGGATCACCTCTCTAAAACTTAAAAATAAGTTAGAAGAACAACATTTTTTATATTATAAAGTAATTATTAAGACATCTCATAAGGCTGGCGAGAATAGTACAATTTAGTATATGGATCACCTCTCTAAAAGTTAAAAATAAGTTGGAAGAACAACAATGTTTACATTATAAAGTAATTATTGAGACATCTCATAATTTAGTGTCTGCCAAAAGAAATAAAGTATATCGCAAATTGAAAGTACTTATTAGAAATGTCCCATTAAAAAATGGGAAACATACTAGTATTTAAACTAGCCCCGATAGACTAGGTTGGGTTGTACATTATTATGTTATTAAATTAATGAAGTATATTAAATTGAAAGTACTTATTAGAAATGTCCCATTAAAAATGGGAAACATAAGAGTATTCAAACTAACGACTATGGAGTACAAAGAGGAGGTTGGGGTGTACATTATTATGTTATTAAATTAATGAAGTATATAATAAGATGTCAAAGATTTGAACCAATAGTATTTCATATAAAAGAAAATAAATATTATTTAAAAATAATAAATTTCAATTGATAATCTTATCTTAAACTTTGTATAAGCTTCAAATTTTTTTGGTAAAATGGAAAGAGTAATAGCTCGTCAATGAAAAATATCATGTCTACAATATGTATAATAAGGACAATTTCATCCAACAAATAGTCAAATGTGATAGTTGATCTTAAACATTGTTCCTCAAATAGTATGTTTATTATGGAATCAATCATTGACCATTACCAAATAAATAATTCACCTACAGTTCATCACATAACAAACCTCCCCTCCCGCCTTTGCAGATTAAATTTTGTTTTTTCTTGAAATAATTTTGTTGAGTTCTCTATGTTTCCATATGTAGATATGATTGGTTATAAATATTGAGAGAAAACTTGACAATTTTGGGTTTGAAAAATGAAAAAAAAAAAAAAGAGACAAGACAAAACAAAATAAAATGTTTCATTTCTAAAAAGAAATCACTGTTTTTTCTTGAAAGACTTTTGTTGAGTTCTCTATTTTTCCATATGTAGGTATGATTGGTTATAATTATTGAGAGAAAACTTGAAACTTTTGGGTTTGAAAAATGAAAAAAAAATGAAACAAAACAAAATAAAATGTTTCATTTCTAAAAAAAAATCATTATTTGCGACTTTGGGTTACCTTGTTTGATTTTTATCACTACTTTGAAATCCAATATATTTACATAACCTAAAGTCATCCCGTAAGGCACGTCACTATAATTTACTTATTCGTATCACAAATCATACATTAAAGTATTGGCATTACCTTTCATTTTGATTTTGAAAAACTACACATTGCAATGGATAACTAAAAAATTATTCTTTTTGAGATCACTTATTCAAGGATAATGAAAATAGTAGTTCATGTAGTTTTTACAACATTTTTCACTAGAAAGTTAAGACAATTACAATTTACACACACCTATGAAAAATGGTTCAACTAATGTTGTTGTTGGCACCATTTGCTACTAAAAGATGAAATATATAGAATTAATGTTTCACCATGTTTTGGGGACATGGAGGTTGGAGAAAAAGGGAAAAGATTCAAAGGGCATGTAGAAACACTTCACAAATTTTAGGGATTGCCATAAGGGATGTTGGCCGTCAATCCTACCCAAAATACGAAATACATTGAAAATATAAATATTAAAGTTATAAAAAAATAATGAAATTATTTTAATTCTGATGATCTATAATCTATCACAAATATGAAAGTTATATAATTAAGTAATGGCACATAGAAATAATGAAAGAAACCAACCTAATCACTATTTTATTTTTCATTTTAAAGGTTATCATTATCAATTTCCAAATCAAAATGAAATATAATAAAAAATTAAATACTAAACTAAATAGTAAAACTAAATACAAGAGGCAAAGACTCAAAGTTTAAATATAAAGTGGAATTAGGGTATTAAGGGTATATATTATTTATATGGATTAGAATTAGTGTTTGGGAGGGATTTTCCTTCATAATTTTTTTAAATAACAATTCAAAAGTTTACATTTTAATCATTTTTATTTTATTTTCTAATGCTACACATAGTGTCTTTTGTAAGGAAGCATTTAGGGGTACCCCTGGCTATAAAGGTATTCCTAGGAGTCCTTGCTACTTTGGAAATCACCCTCAAGTACTAGGGTTTCCATTTTTGAGTAGGGGACCTTTTTTTTCTAGTTGAAAATGTTCCTTTGTAAGAAGGGATTGTTACTACCCAAGTCAGATGTCATTCCAAATGCACCAAGAATGGAAGGAGCATTCCAAATGATGTTCCAAACATGTGGAGCACATAATTAAGGGTTTCCAACACAATCACATAGAACATGTTATCACTCAGGGAAAACCCTAGCTGCAGGGAAAAACATCAACATAATCAGTGACCACAAAACCTCTTTTAGGCTGAAGCTGGCCCTTCAACCTGGAGGGGGATATCCCCGTAAAACTCAACTACTCTATGGTCACTGTAGTAGAAGCTTTTTTGCAATTGAGTTTAGGTGGTCAAATTTTGGTTTGGGTATGAAACAATTGGTTGATCTTCAAAACCTACCATTGGGCATGGAGTCAAGCTATCAACTAAATGGGATCATTATCTAACGAGAAAATGGCACAAAGAATGGGAGCAACACATCCTTTGTTTGTTTGGAGATTTAGAAGAAAGGGGTACTAGAATAAAACAAAGTTGATAAATGACTAGAGTAACAAATATCAATGACTGATAATTTAAGAGGAGCTTCAGTGAAATCCAATCTCATAAACTAGCATTCTTGGACATGGAAGAAAGCAATTACATAACATAGAAATACTAACAGGGAAATGAAATGTATGAATTTTATACTAACTTCTCATCAAACACTATAAATACATTTAATATTGCTCAAATATAGTCAGACTACAAGTGTTTTTCAAATGATTTCCAACCCTATTTCATTAATCATAAATTGTATTTATAGATATTTACATAAAAATTTGAAAAATAATAGAATCCTCATAATATAAAAAATACAGAGATATCAAAAATATCTTTAAGTTCATGCATGGAAAATATAGACTTGAAAAATATCTAATAAACCCTAAAAAAATTGTAGGCAAATTTGCTTAAATCTAGGAAAAAATAAAGTGATCTGTGTTAGAGTCGGTCTGTTCATCCCTCCGTCAGAGATCAAAATTCTCTTTCGTTGCATTTCATTTTTAGGTGTCTCATTCAGTTCGATCATCTGCATTCCATTAGGAGCATCAGTGTTCTGACGGAAGGGTCTTGTCGCTCATGTCCCTCGTGTTTTGTACCTGCTAGCTCAGGTTTGTTCATCGAAGTCCATCAAAATCATTTTACAGTTAATGGAAATCAATGTTTGGTCTTTTGGTGGGCAAAGAGTCACTTCAGTCATTAGGTCTAGGGTTTCACGAATTCAGTCTTCAAAGTGTCCAATAATGCCAGCAGGCTAGAGGGAGGTTCAAAATAAGTTTTCATTTCAAATATTTCATTGTCATATTGCTTGATCGTGACTTTTCTTCAAAAATCTGTTTTGAAGAAAATCGTCATTTTGTCCTTTGTAATAAACGCCATGTATATTTTCCAAGTTTTTTAGTTGTTAAAATATTCGGGCGCGGCCCTGGCCGCCTTTGCCAAATTCCGTATCAAGTTATCCCTGCAAAAAATAGACAAGAGTGTCGTCATTTCAATCAAAAAGTCAAAATGGAAACGAAAATAGAGTTTGTATTAACAATGTGAAAAGTGCCAAAATTGAGACATAAGAAAGTGGGTTTTTGAAAAAAAAAAATCAAATCCATGACTATACAAGATATTTCCATGTTTATCAAATCATTTGCACTCAAGAGATATCAAAGAAGTCGGTTTCAATTGTGGAAGGGCGAAAGTTTGTGTTTGAAGCCAAGACTGTGTATTGGAGTACTGCGCGGCGCACAGGAGAAAGGTCGCGGCGCATTGGCATGTCGCGACGCACACAGTCATTTACCACAGTGTCAAATTTCTCTTGCGCGGCGCATATACCGGGCGCGGTGCACTGGGTTGTGCGCGCGGCGCACAGAGCCTCCAAGCCGATTTTCACTGCTACTTCATCAAAAATTGAATCGACTCAACTATTGTTGCTCTGAGTAAGTCCAATTAACTTTGTACAATTGCTCATTACTGGTGTTTGGAGTTGTTTGAATATTTCTTTGAGAGTTTGAATGCCAAACATAAACCCTACCTTCTTGTCAAAATTGCTCCATAGGGTTTGGATCTAAAGTTTTAAAAGTTTGATTTTTGGTGCCAATTAGTTCAAGACTCATTCCCCATCTGTGGTCCTTTTTCCTCCTCACTTTCACAATATCATTAATATACCTCTCCTAATATCCCTCTCCTATTCCCTTATAATCTCATTTATCACTCATTCCCATTACCCCTATCCCTAAATCCTTTCAGTCCCTTTTCTTATCCCTTTCCCTATCATTTACAAAAAAATCCCCAAATACCAAATTCCCAAACATAGTCAAGTGACTGTCCTCATACTTAAAATTTCACTTGACTAAACCACATTATCTTCACTGCCTTATTTCCCTCATTCCTTTCTTATTTGGCACATATTTGGCAATCGAGACAAAGACACCAAACTCTTCATATTCACCTCAAGCAACATAGATGAAGAAGGCATCGAGGAGGCGTGAAAAGGCATAATCTTGGCCGAAGCTTCTTTGGCTGATCATGGTACTTGATGAGGGACCTTCAGTCCAAATTTCAAGGAATTTGGAGAAAATTTTGTCATTTTTGAATTTTTTGGTCACAAAACAGGTTTTTCTGCCCGACGCGTAGCGCCACCTTGCGCGCGCTTATGATTGGCAGCTCTTTAGAGGGAAAACTTGGTATTTCTAGATTTTTTATGAAAATTTATGCATGCTCAGGAATGGCCTAAGAATTTCATCAAGTTCTGGGTTTCCTAAAAGGTCAAAAACACCTTGAAAATGGCCTTTCTGCCACCTTTTGCACCCACAGAAAGCAATGTTGGGAGATTGAACTTTTGGAGAGGAAAATGGACATCAAATCTAGAAATTCCACTTGGGTTGGAAAGTAGACAAGCAGGGCTTTCCAACGAGCTATCATGAGCTCAATTTGAACTTCAGGAAGGGCCTCAAAATCAGCTCCAAAGTTGTGCTACGCATAGAGATTTTAGGCGCGGCGCATAGAGGATTTTGGCCTATTTTTCACTCCACAGCTCAGAATTTCGCCTAGTTTTGGCCAGTTTCACTTTTGCATGTAAATTTTGATCTACCTTGATGTAATTTCATAACCATGATGTAATTTTGGCACATTTTTACTTGTTCTATAAGATTCATTCACTAAAAGGTGAAATGTGAGTGAATGGATCAGTTTCCTAGCATATAGAGGCAAGTTGTTTCATGGCCTATTTTCTAGTTCCTAGTTTAGATATGGTTGAAACAGCTCCTAGAATGATGAGCTCGACCCCTAGAGGCATGGTAATGGGTTAGGCTTGTCTATATGATGTATGTTCTCAGTCATTTTCGGGGTTGGACATTTGGGATTGCTCAACACTTCATTGTACATTCATTCTGCAATTTTGGCAAAGGAATAGACCAGGGTTTGCAGCCCTCTTTGGGATCCTTGTGGCTCTGTGTTTTGATGGTGTTTTTATTCATGTATTTTTAAGTTCATTGATTTTTTTGTGCACCATTTTCATTCTCCTTTCTTCTTAAATTAAGCAAATCAGTGTTAAAGGTAGAATTCAATAGCTTGCTTTGCTCTGCCTTTAGTTTCGCTTAATTTTACATGTTTTCATCTGTTTGAGGACTCTTGAGACCCTCTTGCCCTCTTTAGCTCCCCACTAGTCTGATCCATCCATTCAATTAATCTAAAGCATCAAAACACTTTCCTTCCTCGCCCCAATCAGAACTCTGCAAAAACTAGGCCTTATCCCCGCACCCAAAACTGCCTTTCCCTTTGATCCAACGAAAACCCCCAAAATCAATCTCAAACTCCTTCATTTATATACCTAGCCTAAAATTAGCTTTTTTTTCAGTCATCTCAAGCCCTATTGATTACTTTTCGCTGAGATTGACCAGGAGAGAGCCCTCTCCTGTTCTGGTAGGGCTAGCTACCAGACTGAGCGTGGTTTGATGTTACCTTGAACTCTGCCTTCCTTCAGCCTGAGGTAGATTTAGGCAATAAAAATCTGGTCAACTTCTTAGCTTGAAAATAGAACAGGTCCCTCTGTAGTTGATCTGCTTTGTTTCCACAAAATAGATCCCTCTGTAAATGATCTCCGTTGTTTTCAACAAAATGGGTCCCGGATGTCTTATGATGTTTTATGATTTTTCTAAAAAAATTGTTGTCAGGAAGCTTGTCTGTATTACTAATTTTATGATATGATATGTAGCTGACAATCGGAAGGTAAATATTCTCAAATATTTTTGAAAACGGATATGTTAGTATCTTTTTTTCATTTTCTAGAAAAACCATTGACGGGCACGTTGTCGACATTTTCTTGTAGGTGTCCTTCATTGACCGGATTTTCTATTTCAAAATTGCTGACAGGCATGTTGTTAATATTTTCCTTTAGGTTTTGTTTACTACTCAATATATATAGTCTTTTCAAAATAGTTGACAGACACACTGTCAAACCTTTCAAAAATTGTTGAAAAGGGCATTGTCAAGTCCCCTGATTCTCATAGTGTATACGAAATTGGGAAGCCGATTGTCAACAAAATGAAAAAAGTGATTTTTTGACTTAAAAAAGTGGACAAAAATGGTTCTAATACCCTGACATATTAGTTGAGGGTATTGGAAGCCTTGAGTAACATATCCAACTTGTTTAATCTTTGTTTTTTGTTCTTCCTAGTCTCCATGGGATTTGCTTTGGAAACATGTTCATTTTTCTTCTTGTGAGGGCTTGCAGACTTGTTCTTAGACTTTATGGATTTCTTATTTATAATTAAGTCCTCCATTGGCACATCGTCTATGTCAATGACCTTGTTAGCTAACTTCGGGTTTCTTTTGAGCTTGAATTTATATCATAGCTTATTTTTTGGTCTAATGTGCCTATTATCTTGTTTTCGAATTTCAGGTGCAAGTTCATTTTCCCTTTCCTCTATTATTGCATTTTTTCCCTTCAAATCTACAGGTATAGTTGTGTCTGCAGGGGTGTTTTCTGAGGGTAAAACTGAAAAACCGGTGGAGTGAATGTTAATTTATGGGCTCTTCAACGGTGTAGACTCTGACCTGTGAGACCGAGTACCTTTCCTTTTATAGACCTTTGGGGTTTTGGGGGAAGTTGAGGCATATGGGGCTTCTTATTTTTCAAACATAATGGGAGTCAGAACAGGAACTTGAGCTTGAGATTTCTTTACCCTTATGATGGTTTGAGGTTTTCCTCTTTTCCTTCTAGCAAACTGAGGCTTGAACCCTCCCCAAAAAAGAAAATGATCTCGGGTTCTCTCACGCTTAATTAGTTCCTTGTGATAAACAAAATGTGAAGAGGAATTAGTCCTAGCCCTGTATCTAGCAGGCATGTGCTTGAGGCTCTCCAGCAAGTAAAAACAAGGATTAATCCTAAATATTCCCATCTAAATGTGCCAAGAAGTAGAAATGATATAAATTGATTCTATTATAACAACCCTCACAAGTAAAATCATGTTGGAAAAGCCGCAGGGGAGCATACCATTTTTCTTGTAAACAGTCCTTTTGAACCCCAGTCCTCCAGTTTCTTGCTTTGTGCTTTTCTTTGAAGAATGATGGAACATCTATGCCTGCTAGGATATGGCTATGAAAAAACTTGTCTCCCTCCATGGGAAAAATTGTGGCTTTGGAAAGAGTGTGCTTTGTAACTTCAAACTCTAAACCACCAACCTTTACACAACTCCCATCCAAACCCATTGCAAATACTTGGGCTACTAAATCGTGATAATCAGAACTTCAGTAGAAAAAATGACTCCATCTTGCTTGCTGGAACAAATGTAGGAGATCAGGGTAAACATTCAATAATTTGGGCTCTTTAGGTTCAGTTCGGTCTAGCATTCCTCCCTTTCCCTTTATGGCTGGCCCTCTCTATGGGATTTGCTACTACATTGCCGCAGTAAAAATTGTTTCAATCGCCAAGTGGAAACCATAACCATTTACCAATACAATTGTTTTGATATGGTGAACCCACATATATTTCAAGTTTAAAATTAACATCACCCTTTACCACGTTTTTGAATCATGATCCATAATTACATTAAATTGATCATATAGTACCTCTAATAATTACATATGGTAAGCACGATCAAATTCATACTTTACCCTTTTTAAGCATAATAGAGACAAGTGCGCTCAAAAAGCTAACGTTGACATGGTCAGCACAATCAACACTTTAAACATTTAATCGCTGACAATTGGCCTATTGGAGAAATGAGAAAATAGTGTTATCCTCGTTGTCAATGATATTCCCTTACCAATAATATCGGGTCTTGAAACAATGCTAAGAGTATTAACCTGTTTATTACAACCTTAAATGATGACAACATTTTACAAAAATTACAAAAATGTATTTTTTGGTGATAATAGTTATGTCCATGGGGATGATGTCGATCAATGATGGTAGAAAAAACTTCCCCATAGATCAGTTGCCTCATCCATTACGAAATTTAACTGTAAATAAATTTTTTGGAGAAATAAGACCTCATCTTAAATCGATGATTTTATAGACCCTAAACTTGAAAATAAAATACTATTGCTTTTCTAAAAAGAAAAATTTATTTCTAATGAATATCAGCAGGACCTCAGGGCCTTCGCTTCAGGATTCAAGTCCTTTTAGAAAATTCATCCACACCTGCAAGATACTTTGAAAATGTATGGATATTTAAAATGATTCGGCTTTCAAGAAATATAATGTTTTAAAACTGTCCATTGATTGGACCTCCAGCTAGACCTTCACCTTGTGGGCCTTCTAATATGAAATTGTTTTTCCCCTAGAATGCTACGATTTTTTATGGTCCCTTCCCAAAGGTTCACAAATTTTCCGTGCTTTCCTTTATCCTCAATGCATGCATCCCATTTTAGAACTAGGTCATGGATTTTGAAATCATCTTCTTTCATTTTTTGTCAAAAACTTTCTTGATCTGATTTTTCACTTGCTGATATTTTTCATACACCCTTTCTCTGACCTCTCATACACCCTTTCTCTGACCTCTTGTAATTCAATTAGCCGATTTATTCTTTTCGAAAACTGATTAGGTTCTTCTAAAAACTCTTGCAAATATTTTATGATGCGTATCCCAATTGAAACTGAAAATAATGCATCAATACCATATACTAACTGAAAAGGGGAAGTATTGATTGACCTTTTGGAACTCACTATGTCTGCCCATAGGGTGAACTTGAGCTTTGTGTGTCAAACATTTTTGTTGTGTTTTAACAATTTCTTAATGATTCTCACTAGACTCTTATTGGAAGATTATGCAAGTCCATTACCTTGGGGATAATAGGTTGTAGAATGGCTTAGTGTAATATGATAATCTTGATAGAATTTCCCTAATTTTTTAGACTTGAAACATTGTGCATTATTAGTGATTATTTTTCTTGGACAACCAAATCTAGACAATATATTTTTTAAGAATTGAATCATTACAAGGTCAGTAGCTTGCCTTCTTGGAAGTGCCTCAATCCATTTTGTGAAATAATCGATCCCTGTGAGGATCCATTTATGTCGTACCGATGATGTCGTATGGATCTCACCTATGAAATTGCGACCCCATTGTTGAAACGGTGCTTCTACATAGATTGGTTTCAAGGGTCATGACATTAGTTTTGATTTTCCCTCAAACAATTGGAATTTGTGACAAGAAACTACCTCTTTCCTCGTTTCAGAAAAAAAAAATTGGGCTAGTAAAATCCAACCCTCAGAATTTTGTCTGTTGTGGTTTTCCAATAATGATCCCCCCCACATGCTCCTTCATGAAACTCCTTACTTATATTTTTAGCTTCCTCTTCTAACAGTCAGTTCAGTAAAATCCCTTCAGGGTCTTTCCAGTATAGATAACCATCCAAAAGAAAATATTTGACAAATTTCAATCTTAAAGATATAGCCCGTGTTTTATCTATCCCTGCTAGTTCTTGTAAATTCTGTAAAATATAAACAATTTCAACATAACATGGACTTTCATTTAAATCATCTTCAGCTCTAATTTTTGGCTCTTCATATGACGGCTCTAATCATTCGAATACATAGTTTATACCAACAACATCAAGGTTTGTTTCAATCATAAGCTTAGCGAGACCCTATCCTTTAATTAACTTGGTTGGTTTAATTTCCAAGTCAAACTCCAACATTTTGGCAATCCACGTTCCTCTTCGACCATAACTGTCAGGTTATACTAAAATAATTTTAATTTCAACATCTGGTACATATGAAATGATATGAGAATGTAAAATAAAAACTCTAAAGTCTTTAAGAGATTTTATCAAAGAATATGGCTAGTTGTCTAAAATATTGTATTTTAGTTCAACATCTCTCAACGCTCTGCTTAAAGAGGAGATAGGTTGTTCTTGATGCTCTTGACCTGCCTCATTCCTTTGAAGTAATACGCTAGAAATAGTTTATTTAGAGGCAAAAGAAAATATCATGAAATATTTTGAAATTTTTTTATTGGTGAGTACATGTGCTTGACTCAGGGCTCCCTTGATATTGTGGAAATACGTTTTTGCTTGCTCAGTCCATTTTATTTCGCCTTTCTTAAGCATTCCTCTTATTAGCTTTAGAATTTCTGCAAATTTTGGAATGAAATGACACAGAAAGTTCACTTTACCTAAGAAAGTTTGGAATTATTTCTTGTTCCTTGGCTTCTATATTTTTGAATTTTTGTCACTCTAGTGGGTCTATTTTGATATCGTCCTTTGAAACTATATGTCCCAATAATTTTCCCTCTCTCATGGCGAAATGGGATTTCTTTGGATTAAGAGAGACTAGTTTCTACATTTTTTTAAGGTCGTCCTAAGGTGTTTCAAGTGTAATTTTTTTGTCTTTGAAAAGACAGTGATAGCATCTAGATAAATCATCACAAATTTATCTATTTCATCAACAAAGGTTACGTCCATGGCGTGTTGAAAAGTATATCCCATGTTCATGAGTCCAAATGGCACTTTAGAGTACATGAATGTACCCCAAGGTGTAGTGAATGTGTTCTTCTCCTGATCTTTTGGCTCTACCAGGATTTGATTGTATCCTGAAAACCCATCTAACATGGAAATCCTCTCTACACCCACCAACTTCTGCAGAATGTGATCCATCTTTGGTAAAGGGTAGTTGTCTTTCAATGAGACCTTGTTTAGATTTCAGAAATCTACACATAGGGGGATTTCCCTGCTTTTCTTCCTCGTTGGCACCAAATTAGCTACCCAATTAGGAAACCTAAGCAGAATGATAATTTTTGCATCCATCAACCTTTTCACTTCTTTCTCAATGAGGGGCAGCAACTTAGGATTTATCCTCCTTAGCTTTTGTTTGAATGATTTCTCATTTTCCTTCAAAGGTAAGGTATGTTGGATGATGGACTGGTCATAAATCTTCAAATATTCGTACCTCTAGATGAATACATCAACAAATTCCTTCAATAAATTTTCATATTGTAATTTCTGTTCTTCTTTCAAAGCGTTGGAAATTTTGACTATTTTTGGCTCACTTTCGGTGCCCAAGTTGTAATCTTCCATCTCTCCTTCACTTGGTATAATTCTTGGCTTTACAACAACATCATTAGAATCAAACAACCTTTATAAAGGTACTAGGCCTTTGGGAATTAAACTATTAGAAATTTTAATTATCTACTATCCTACTAAAACATTCAGAAAACATGTTGCTTCAGGATTATTTTATGCAATTTCATCTCCATGTTTTTCTATTGGGGTGCTGAGAAATTCATCCATTCTCTCCAGAAATCTTATGATATGTTGATCATCTTCAAATACCGTCCAATGCTTTGTATTATTTGGAATTGAAGGTTGGTATTTAATATTTATTTCATACTTTTCAAATGAATACAATGGAACTCTAAATGTGTTGGAAGCTTTAGCTAGGGAATCTGTAATCCCATTCTTCTCCCTTGGTATCAATGAAACTTCATGCTTAGAGAATAAATTTGACAACATATCTGATATCTCATTTCTATAAGCCCTCATTCTTGGATGCTTCATTTAAAAAACATAATTAAATTGATTCACAACTAGTTTCAAATCTCCAAAGATGTGATTATTTTGTGCTTTCTTCTCTCGTAAGAGATTTAATACAATAATAAGAGCTTCGTACTCCGCTACATTGTTTGTGCAATCAAATTGGAGTTTAAAAGAATGAAATTGAGCTATACAATCAGGTGGAATAATCCATACACCTTCTCTTGAACCCTTCTCACATGTGGACCCATCAAAAGACAACTTCCATATTTCTCCGTAAAAAAATTGACTATGATCTTGCTGAGACTTTTCTTGTTGAGAACCATTTTCATTTTCTACTGATGTTTCACCTTCAAAATAGTCATCATTGAAAAATATTGTTGACCCTAGCTCTGTATCTACTACATATATTGGGTGATTGTCTGGTTGAATTTTTCTACTCACCATATAAGCCATTTGAACTTCCTGGTACAGTCTCTTCATTTAATTGAACAATGTTATAGAGGTGTAGGGCATGTCCATTTGTAAATTTCCTCCCAATCTTGTTGCCTAATATTGAGATAAAAACATGCCAATTCTGGCATGGATGTCGGCTACTACTATATCCATCAAAACACTTTTGGTAGGAATTTGAGCTAGAGCGACAACTAAATCTTTAATCAACCCTAGGAATTTTACTTTTCTTCAATCAAAGGAGAACAAGTCCTTATAAGGTATTGTAATTTGGAGTCCTAGATGGTCCATGACTGATTTGGGCATGAGATTATGTGAGGCTCTGGAATCTAACATGGCATTGTGAAGGATTAGGTCATGCACATTTAGGCTTAATAAAATGGGGGTACGATGTCGTTTTCACTTGTGATGTGTGGACCAAATACAAATTCTGGGGTATCATCATCTAAATTTGAGGAGTATTGAGAGATTATATTGAGATGACCATTTTCTGAAATTTTAATCATAGTTGGAATCCTTTTCCTATATTTTTCATTTTTTAAAAGCTCAACAAAAGAAATGGAAACTTTTAACTTACTGATTTCGGCATCCAAATTGAAAATTTATGATGTTTTATTAGCATCTTTAGTGTCTTTCCTTGGTTCCTTCAGATTATTCTTCTTTGGCTCCTATGGCCTTTTTAGAATCTCTCTTCTTGGCTCAACTTGTTGTTTGACTATTGTTTTCGGTGGTGGAGCTTTAATGGGAAAATTGTTGACAAGGGCATCGTCAACTCTCCTAATTCTTATAGAGTATAGGAAACTGGCAAGCCCAATGTCAACAAAAATAAAAAAATGATTTTTTGACTTAAACAAGTGGAAAAAAATGGTTTTGATACCCTTACATATTAGTTGAGGGTATTTGATCCAGGGTAAATTATTGGTACCCTTAACCAAGACCTTTTACTTTGGCTGATGGTGTTAGAATTGCATTTAATTAAAGTGTTAATGAACATAAGTGAACAATTGCATGCTGTAAAGAAGAGGAACATAACATGTCAAGATCATCAATCATAAGAACGCATCGTTTGATAACAGAGTTCATCCAGGAGGGACTACATCTCTGGGGCTCAGTGTCAATATGGTGTAGGCCGCTGCATTAAGTTATGTAAGGAGTGAAGATGTACATGGATGATGTTTTATCTGTCATACAAGGAAATTTCCCTCACGCAGGAGTGGTTGGACCTCTCTACGAGATGTTCCACTATGGAACTCCCATTAACAAAAAGGACTCCTATTAGTATGACAATAGCTCACACATAAAGATTGTGAGTATCCTCCCAACATGGAAAACACAGGGATCTCAAACAACATACATGTGACAATGAGTATCCCGCCAACATGGCATGCAAAGGGATATCAAACATAATACAAATCCATGATATAAAGTACATCTCACATCAAGAACAAAACAAGATCCCACATCAAACATCAACAGGGATCTGTACAGCAAAATGCATCTCAGAGACAAAAATACAAAGCAGTACATGAAATCAACTCATCATATACCTCACGCTGAAGATGACTGAAGAATGAGTTGCCTTGCTTCTAGATCTGAAATCACCATCACAATCGTGGTGTTGAATGGTGTGGAAACAACTGCTCACTCACTGAAAACTAACACCTCCATCTCAACTTCAAAAAGTGACTGAAAAATATAAAGTTCAGATGGAAAATCTGAATGCACCATCAAATTCGTGGCGTCAGATAGTGAGAAATTGACATAAAGTTTGTCCCATTTGGACACTGGAAAATTTTCACCCTCCTGAAATTTGGGCTCAGTTAGGGTTCCACCTGCCTCTGCTCCATGCTCATGGTTCCACCTACAATTAATTAAAAATTCTCTCGGACTTTGTGCTCCATCCTTTGCTGGCCTGGGCGCATTTCTGATTGACGAGGTTATATTAAAAATTGTGGGCGGACTTTACAAAGTAAATTCTGTTGGAACATTAGAAATGTAGGAAATTGGTTGAGGAGAGGTCAGGGGACCAAATCTCGACCCTCGTAAAATGGTCACGTTAAGTTGTAAACCAATGAACATTGTTTTTTTTAAGAACCGTGGATTTTCTGTTTTAAACCCTGCACCATATTAAATTAGCTAAGAGGTACGTTGGGGGGTTTCGGGCCCACATTGGGCGGCTCGCCCCCATAACTTCATTGAATCCATAGTCAGACGGCGTGGAATGGAGGGTTAGGTTGGGTGGTGGGGTTCACAACCCCCTCCCACCTATGTATAGCACATCGTTTCTGTTGTAAGGTGTGGAGTGGGTTGGTTTGATAGTGGTGTCGCCTGCTTGGGGGGCGACCCACGTGGGCCAGGTGGGTTCAACCCCCGCTGGCAGCAAAATTGATATATGAAATGCTTATATATTTAAACACATATATATAAAAAAATTTATATGGTTGTCGTGGGTGGTAGGGTTGGTGGCCCGCCACACAAAATTTTAATTTTTTCTGTTTTAATAACTAACCATACATTTTAAAAAATTTCTGATTTTATGTCGTAGGAGTCATTTTAGGGAGGCCACAATTACGCCTGCAATCTGGCCAGAGCTGGCCGGAATTGGGTGGCCGGAAAAGGTCAAATTTGTGCCTTCCTTAAGCTTGTCCAGTCACCAAGTCAACCTAAAACTTTGACTTCTCCTAACTTCTCCATACAGACTCAGAATTGAGTGTCGTCTGCGTCGTTGGAATCAGAAAGACGAGATCTTCAACCTAAACCTGGTTCGAGAGAAATATGAACACTTATATTTTTTAGCTTCCCTTAGCCCTCTTTATCATGTGTGTGTCTCTAGAGCTACCTAGATCAGTATTGGCAGCCTTGAGTAACACATCCAACTTTTTTTATATTTGTTTCTTGTTCTTCCTAGTCTCTATGGTAGTCTTGTTCTTAGACTTTATGGGTTTCTTATTTATAATTAATTCCTTCAGAGGCACGTCATCTATGTCAATGACCTAGTTAGCTAACTTTGGGTTTATTCTAAGCTTGAATTTGTATCGTAGCTTATTTTTCGGTCTAGTGTGCCTATTACCCTGTTTGGGAATTTCAGGTGCAGGTTCATTTTCCCTTTCCTCTGTTATTGGATTTTTTCCCTTCAAATCTTTAGGCATAGTTGTGTTTGCAGGGGTGTTTTCTGAGGGTAAAACTAAAAATCTAGTGGATTCAATGTAAATTTATAGGCTCTTCAACGTTGTAGACTCTGACTTGTGAGACCAAGTAACTTTCCTTTGATATACCTTAGGGGTTTTTGGGGAAGCTAATGCAGATGGGCTTCTGAGTTTTCAAACATAATGGGAGTCTGAATAGAAACTTGAGCCTTAGATTTCTTTACCCTTCTGATGGTTTGAGGTCTGCGTCTTTTCCTTCTGGTAGGTTGAGGCTTGCAGCCTCCACAGAAAACAAAATGATCCCAGGTTCTCTCAAGATTTACCAACTGGATTTCTATTAAAAGCTTAACTAGTGCCTTGTGATAACCAAAATGTGAAGAGGGATTAGTCATAGCTTTGTATCTAGCAGCCATGTGCTTGAGGCTCTCTAACAAGTAAAAATAGGAATTAATCCTAATCAGCCCATCTAAATGTGCCAGGAATTAGAAATGATACAAATTGATTCTATTATAATGACCAACACAAGTAAAATAATGTTGTCAAAGTCGTAGGGGAGCATACCATTTTTCTTGTAGCCAGTGCTTTTGAACCCCAAACTTCTAGTTCCTCACTCTATGCTATTATTCAAGGAATTATGGAACATTTATGCCTACTAGGATATGGCTGCAAAAAACCTTATCTCCGTCCATGGGAAAAATTGTGGCTTCGACAATAGTGTTCTCTGTCAATTAAAAATCTAAACCACCAAAATTTACGTGACTCCCATCAAATCATGTTGCAAATGCTTGGGCTACTAAATCGTGATAATCAGAACGTCGGTAGAAAAATTGACTCCATCCTTCTTGCCAGAACAAATGTAGGAGATCAAGGTAAACATTCAATAATTCTAGCTTTTTAGGTTCAGTTCGGTCTAGCATTCCTCCCTTTCTCATTCTGGTTGGCACTCTCTACTAGATTTTCTGCTATGTTTCTGTAGTAAAAATTGTTTCAATCGCCAAGTGGAAACTAGAACCATTTACCAATACAACTGTTTTGATATGACGAACCCACATATATGTCAATTTTAAACTTAACATCACCCTTTACCACACTTGTGAAACATGATCCATAATTACATGAAATAAATCATATAGTACCTCTAATAATTATATATGGTAAGCACGGTCAAATTCACAATTTACCCTTTTTAATCATAACAGAGACATCTGTGCTAAAAAATCTGACACTGGCATGGTCATCATAGTTGGCACTTTAAAATTTAATCACTGACAATTGGCTTGTCGGAGAAATGAGAAAATAGTGTTATCCTCGTTGTTAAAAATATTCGCTTACCAACCATATCAGGTCTTGAAACACTGCTAAGAGTATTAACCTGTTTATTAAAACCTTAAATGCTGACAACGCAGTTGTCAACATTTTACAAAAAAATACAAAAATGAAATTTTTGGTGATAACAAAACATTACTTTGAATTGTTGTTAAGGATAAATTTGTATTTCTTCATTCAAATCCTCTTTCATTAAATATATGATAGATATATGTGCGTTTAATTTGTTTTTTATGTTATTGGTGATTATGATTGATTATGGAGTTGTGTGAACAATTTCAACCACACAACTTCATAACTATTAGTTGGATTTACCTAAATATGAAATCAAAGATTAGTTCATTTATTGGAAAATACCTAACATAAGAAGAATAACATAAAAGAATCAATTCAGATAAATAAATATAACTAATGATGAATGAATGGTGATTTACAATGAACTTTGATGGGTTCATGAGGTGAAAAGGTTATGATTCTTCATTTATTGTTATTACTATTCTTATTTATTATTGTATGTACTTTACGTTTGATGCATTGATTTCCCTTGAATGATGTTTTATCCTCATAGCACAAAAAGGTTGTGTCTTTGTTATTGCCTACCATGGGCCTCAAAATAGTCCCTATTTTCACTCCATTATTCATCAAAATCTTCACATTTTACCTTCATGTCACCTCCATTCCACCTCCATATCATTACATTCACTTCATTATTGGGTCATAACTATGTTTTTCCAAAGTTTATTAATTCTTAATATTTTAAAGTGAATTTATGGCTAAAACTTAGAAAATAATATGCTTATACTTATACCTAACAATTAGCATGAGTTTGTTGACATGTGTAGGCACAAAGGAAGCTTCCTTTACACCTTTATGTGGCCTTGGATGATCAAATTCGAATTTAAGAAGATAAACCTCATGGAAAAGATTATGGAGGAGATCATGGAGGATAGGGTTATGTGTCTAGATGGTTAGAGATATTAGTGGATGATCATTATGAGTTTGTTACTCCTCTCATTGTATAAATAGGAGTACCTCCTCCATTCCAAGGGGGAGGACTCTTAGAGCATTGTATCCAATTGATGATGGAATAGAATAAAGCTTCATTTTTCATATATTTCCATTATGTAGTTTTAGATGTAAATTGTGTTTATGGAATTTCTGTAGTTTTAGATATAGGTTTCCTTAATGTAGTATATGGAATAAATTGTCTTGTTCTTAAGAGAATTGAGCTCACTCTAAAAGGATGAGAGAAACATTTTATTTCATATTAGATTTTATTTCATTTCATTTCTTAGATGTTTAAGGATTTGTGTGTGATTGATGAATGAATTATAATGGAATACTTTACATGTCTCTTAAGTTAAGAGCTTCTTTCATTAATAATTTATCCATCTTAAGTTCTTGGTTTTTAATCTCTGATTCATTAAGTGGTAATTGAGGTGAAAGTGGATTTCTTGAGTCAAGAACCATTTCAATATTATTCCTCTTTTTAAACTAATTGAGTTAGAGTTATAGAATATATTACTTTCAGCTTTTGAATAGCCTTGTCTTTATTTCAAGTTTATGGTTTTATGAATGATTTCTCTATGATACTGTAGGGAAGGACAACCAGGACCTCCTAAGTTAGGAGCCTGCTTATCTGAGAACTTCCCTTGCATATTATATTGAATCATAAACAATTTAGTTAGACATAGAGTTAGTTGCCTACTCCTGCATATATAATGCTGGCACCATCACAAGCTCACGAGTTTCCCTGGTCGATAATTTAATGCAGCAATTTGTTCAATAGTGCCCAACCTACAATGCTTTAACATGATGCTTTGTTCTTGAGTTGAAATAGTACAAGAAATAGGGTGTTAGCTTTTGGGGTTACTCTAAAAGTTTTTTCAGGTTGATATGAAAGCACCATGTCTCCTAGTCTCTTTGCAATGCTTCGACACATAAATGTCTTAGCTTAGTTGGGTGTTTCACCTTAGTTAGAGTATTGGTATAAATTCCTTGCCTAGGAGGTTGATACCCTAGGATGTTTAGAAATATAGGGGCAACATGTTGAGTGATTTATCTTAATTTGATATCTTCTTGTGATGTATTTTACTTAACTTAATTTTCTTCTTCTTTCACTTGATTATATT
This sequence comes from Pinus albicaulis, assembly GCA_034641835.2. Taxonomy (NCBI): domain Eukaryota; kingdom Viridiplantae; phylum Streptophyta; class Pinopsida; order Pinales; family Pinaceae; genus Pinus; species Pinus albicaulis. The sequence continues at coordinate 12,847 of JAXQQM020062168.1, read as the reverse complement.
TAGCGCTATTTTCATGAAACAACTACCAAACCATAAAAAAAAATAAGATAAGAGGACACAAGATATAGGTGATCAATTAGGGCCAACACCTCTCCACTTGAAAGGAAAACCCACAAGAATTCTTCTCTTTTATAGAACCTCAATTGACTAATTCCAAGACCTATGACCCTTGAACAAGACCCCTATAAGACCAAGTCAAAATTTTCCTCCATGATGAGTTTTCCTTCCACCAACTTTGATCTCAACAACTTCTACAATTTTGACCCCCCCAACAGATTCTTTTGCAACTTCGACCTCTAGTAGTTTCTTCCACAAAAATCCTAGGTGAAAAATGTGAGAGAATAATAGTGATTTTTTCATTCTTTCTCCTTCACTCAAGATTAATTCTACTCCTCATCAACTCGGCTTTCAAGGGAAACTTCCTTTGACCCAAAGCTCAAATCTCTTGGAGTGGTTGCAATTGGTACTTTTTATTGTAGAAGGATGTCCTAATATAGTTCACATGTGTGAGAAAATGGCCCAAAAACAACCCCAACAACTCAATTTATTTTGTTGACTTTATCCTCTTCTTCCTCACTACTTCTAGGCGTATTTCTTATTTTTATCAAACTTATTTGTTGTTGGAGTGTGTGTTCCCTTGAATGGCTAAGTGCTCCTATATATAGCATTCCTTGAATCCTCAATGAGGCCAACTTGCTCTTTTGAAGGTTAAATTGTTGCTTGCACCATGAGAAGGTCTTTGAGGGTATTTGACTCTAGTTTGACTCAATTAACATTTTCTTTACAATATGTAACATTACCAAATGGTGATTCAATACATGACAATGAATCAATTGACCTAGAAACACTCAATGGGTGCTTGAACTAAAAATAATTTTCCCTTGAGCACGAAACCCATGTCTCGAGAAAAATTATAATAAATTTATTTTTCTCTTTCCATTAAGTACATAAAATCATTATTATATATGTCATTATGAATACCAAACCTAGTTACATATTTCAACACTCCCTCTTATCTAGGGAGGTATTGATAATTCATACAAGGTACTTGGACATTCTTAATCTGAAGAATTCTCATAAGAAGAGTCAGATTGGTAAGCAATCTCATAAGCTACTTCCTTATCTTATGCTAAAGAATCAGATCATATTAACCAACATTTACACATGGAAAGGCCTTGACTCACAACTCTATCTCTCCACAATATCAGAGCACAATGTTGTCAATACCAATGATTGACATACGCCATCATCATTGTTTCTCAAGGCACATACCCCACCTAGGTGTTCACAAGGTATATCCTTACCCCACTCGAGTTTTCACGAGGTATGTCCTTTTAGGACAATTCCTATATTGGAATAACACATCCTCAAGGAATTTCCTCTTCGACTACTCTTATCTTGGATTCCCTACCTCATCCTCAAAGAGTATCGGAATTAGTCTCAGATGTTTATCCAATCCTCCATTCTTTCTTCACAATATTAATACAAGAATTATGTGTCTATCTCTCCCTATCAACTATGGAAGATATACCCATTCCTATAAAAGGAATGTACCCAAGATCCCTCTTATCAAGAGACTTGTGCAAGCTCCCTCTTAATTAGGGATTTGTTACCAACAAAAACTCTCAGATCTTTGGTGGAGATCATGGTACTATCAATTTCTTGTAGGTATCCTCTAAATGTCATTAACTACATATTATTCATTATGGAGCCTTCATATTTTATAGGGCATCAACCATCCATCACTTTCCTTCATGAACCATATCGGTCGTGTCATCTGTAGTGCCCCACTTTGGTTGATGAGCACTGATCCTTCATACTTTATTCTTTGAGGACATCAGGTTGAGGATCCAGACACATGACTCTATTATTAATGGATTTGATGGTTATGTATGTTCTCTATTGATATCATGATTATGATAGACTTGATGGATAGGTATGTTTTCTATTGATGTTACAATGATGATGGCTTTGATGGATATGTTAATTTCCCATTGATGTTATGATTATGATAACCATGATGGATGTGTCCCCTATGGTAGCTACTTACATTAGTTCTGAATCAAAATGAACAACGATGTGAATGACGGTCATGTTGATGTTGCGATTATGATAATGAATAACAATGAGAAACTTTGTTACTGATGATTATTCAGTATGACAGGAAACCACCAGAGGCACTCACATATGATGAGCTGACAACATCTGGTTTGATAGAAATTAATATTTTGTCTTTGAAATTCTAAGTTCAGTTTGAAACTTGATATATATATATATATATATATATACACTCTGATGATATGTCAGTGGTTGCAAAAACATGTTTTTTTCTTGGCCGAATGACTCGCATATGGGTGATGGGGTTGTACAATTGAATGGAACAACATGGGAGGGGTGGAACAGTGTTCTTGATCTCACCCGCTAGCACTCCCGCCGTGACTTAGGTTGGAAAGGTCGAAATACCTTTGCCTTGAATATCACAATGTCGTGAGGGCAGGTTCCAAATTTGGTTCGCTCATGAGGATTTTCTAGGGGGCATGCATCAAGGTGTATTCCTTGATCCCCATCACCATTAGTCTCACTATAGCAGGAAACATATGAGATGATAGGGGTCTTTGTCGTTGCACATATAATTTCCCCTCGTAACCACTAGATACTTGAAGGGAAAGTGGTGTGGCACCCTTGGAATTTCAAGAGAAATTCTTGAAGGGCACAACCGACTTGGCACCCTTGGTATCAAAAATAAATTCTTAGGCATGGCACCCTTGGAACTTCGAATAGTAGTTCTTTAAGGGCATGACCAACTTGACACCCTCGACATCATTGAAGAAACTAATAAATATAATCAGTATATGAGAATCCAACTAATTCATATCAAGTGACATATGATGTTAGAACCAAAGGAATTAAATCAAGAATAAAACTTAGGGTAAGGGAGGAATAGGAAGAGATAAAATATTTACCATGATAACTCTACTCTTTCCGTGTTAAAACAAAATATTAAGTACATAAGACTTAATTAGGCAAAAAGGGGAAAGAGGGTCATAGAGTTAAGTAGAAAGATTTATTAAAAACTTCATTAAGAGAAGAGGGTGGTGAATTAAAATAATATTAATAAATTAAAATTTGAGAAATTTAGAGAACTTCCATGTGGCAAGAGCCAACATAAGAATATTCATCAAGAACAAATTGAAGTAGTTAGGGGACCAAATCTGAGAATTATCAATTAACTTTAGTAATAAACACAAATTAAGGAGTAAAAAGGGGGAATCAAGAGACAACTAGGAGAAGACATAGGAAGTCTTGTTGGGTTGAGGGAAATACTATTTTAAATGAATAATTAAGTAAATTATTTTTGGAGAGTCTTGATGAGAGGGTGACACATGGGTGGGTGAATAATCAAATTTTGGGTTAATAAAAATTAATTATTTATGCATGAAATTCCAAGTGTCACCTATGAAGCCTTCTATAAGAGAAAGGGAAATGGAAGAGAAAAGGACCTTTTGTTTACCCTATGGTTGGATGGAGGAGATTATGTCATTTTGAGTGGTTACGAGCTATAGTTGAGTTTGGTGGGATAGAGTGTTATAGAGAGGGGACTCTTGAGCCAAGAGGGGCTCACCTCTATCAGCTAGCACATTCCTTCGTTGTACAACCCCATTGCAGCTTGGGGGTCCGCGGGGAAGGAGAGTACCCAAGGAGTAGGCTGGGAGGTCAACCGGTGGATCATTACATTCGGATTAAGCACGACAACATTCAGGCGTGGAGGTAGACAACAACAAAGGAGCTCAAGTAGCAGCAAGTCAATTTTGGTTCTTGTCCAAGGGTGAATGGTACATGTTTTAGTTATACTATTTTTAATTATGATGATTTCATTGTGCCTATAATCAAGTTAAATATATGTGTGTTATGAAGTTAAATTTATGGAATTGATATGCGTGATTTAATTTTACTGAGTTTCAAAATTGTATGATTATGGTTTCATTTCCTAGTTACTGTTTAAAAAAAAAAAATGTAAAGCCTAGCGCTCATCTAGTAAAGTATAAGTTGGTCTCTACACTTGGTATCAGAGCCAAAGGTTCAACCTCTAGGACCTATAGGCCCATAAAGTATTAAGGTTTCCTTGTATGAAATGTTAGTCTTCTTATCCAACTTCACCAATCTTGTCAATGCAATCAATCCAAGGAGTTCGCTTCACAAGCCTCTATGGAACTTATAAGACAACAAGCATTAGTCTTCTTATCCAACTTCACCAAACTTGTCAATGCAATCAATCCAAGGAGTTCGCTTCACAATGAGAAAAATCTCTGATTTCATTCATATTTCAATGGTTGTTAATGAACGGACATTATATCTAGAAGAGTAGTAAGATGGCAGATGTTAAGCTAATGCCAAAAGTATCAAACAAATCCAAAAAAAAAAAAATTCACCTCCTTTTGAACAAATGAGAGAACTTAAAGCCAATTATGTATTCAGATTTCAAATGCATAACTTAGGACAACAGTAAACTACTTATATTTCGATTACCATGAGCAAAGTAACACTTTCATATCAGCAGCAAATAAATGTGACCACAGCAAGGGTTAATGCCTAACAAGTCCAAAAAAAAAATGTTGACAGTCCAGAACACAATGACCATGTTCTTATTTCTCTTATTCTTCCTCATCATGGAGGAAAATTTTTGTTTTGGGCACATAGCCAACCTCCTCCATCTGCAAAGACAACTTCTCTAACTCTGCATAAATTTCCTAAGTTTGTGGGTGTGATCTGTCTTTTACTCTAAAAGCATGAACCTTGTTATTGACCTTATTCCAACTCCAGCTTGGCCTCTTTCTCACCTGCTTGCCTTTCATCAGTTTTATCACCTTTCTTTTGTGATCCCACTAACCAGCGGCCGAGTAGAGGTTTGACAGCAATAGATAATGTGCAGAATTTGTAGGTTCCATCTCAAAAAGACGTTCAGTTGCACCTTCAGCTAGCTCTATGTTCAAATGGATCCTACAGGCACCAAGCAATGATGCCCTTATAGCAGCATTAGGTTCTATTGGCATTTGTTGATAAACTCTTGCACCTCACTTAGGTGTCCATACCTCCCAAGAAGATCAACTAGGCAACAATAATGTTCAATTACCGGAATTATGCCATGAGTTTTCCTCATTTGGTTGAAGTATTTCAAGCCATTCTCAACTAGGCCCGCATGGCAGCACGCAGACAACACACCAAGGAAGGTAACATGGTCTGGAAGTGTTCCAGAGTGCTGCAATTTTGTCTAACAGTTGCATTTCCTCGTTGCCATATCCATGCATGGCGTATCCGAAAATCATTGCAGTCCATGAGACAACATCGTTCTCAGAAATTTTGTCAAATACTTTATAAGAATATTCTATGATCCCACATTTGGCATACATATCCACAAGGGATCCTCCCCTAAAAGCATCAAACTGAAACCCACTTCTAATTATATATTTGTGAACCTCCTTTCCATGTTTGAGTGCCACAAAATTCGAACATGCTGAAAGAATACCGGCTAAAGTTATTGCATTTGGCCTGACATTTGTACTTTAAATTTGGTGAAAGAGCTTTAGGCTCTCGTCGAAACCTCCATTCTGTGCATATCCGCATGTTATCGTGGTCCATGCAGAAACATCTCGTTCAGGCATTGTGTTAAACGCTTTGCGAGCATCATATACACAACCACACTTTCCATACATGTCCACTAAGGCGTTACCAATAAACATATTAGACTAAAAACCATTTCTAACTATGTCATCATGTAATTCCTTGCCAGTTTCCAAAGCTCCCAAGTTGGCACATGCTAGTAGCACACTGGCGAAAGCATAGTGATCAGGTCGAATCCCTGTTTGTGGCTTTTGGTGAAAAAGAGCCAAGACCTCCAGAACAAAACCATATCGGGCATACGCAGCAATCATGGCAGCCCACGAACCCACATTGCATTCGGATAATGTATCTAAAACTCGAACCAGACCAACCCAAAATTCCGCTAGTGCATGCAATATATACCTCTTCGAATAGGCACTCAAAATAAATTATTGGAAACACACTATAATTAATTCGGATATTGGTGATCTTTAAGGAGGTTGTATAAATCATTTATGTGCATTTAGACCACAGGAGATGGTGAAGGAACTGGTGTCATGAAATAAGACTCTGTGACAGACTACACCACAGAATCTCTCCACGCACACAGCTTCCTGACGAGTTGCCCAAATTTGTGGGATGTTGCACTGTCTTCTTAATGACAACGACTAAAGCCTACGATTTTTCAGTTGTCGTTCCTGATTCCAATCTTGGACTCCAGATCTCCTGGCATATCTAATACATATATTACGGCGAACGAAGTGGACAGAAATGTCATTCATGTTTTTGCCTTTAAGCATCATAGTTCTGGAGAGTGACTGCATTAAACCAATGACAACAATTCCATCCAAGTAAGTTAATGTTCGCCGAATGTTACCGCATGTAGAAATTAAAGGCACGTATTGAATAAATTTATCTTTCTTTTACTCAGATTTTACCTCAGATCCGCGTTAAAACTATCCCATAATTTTGACTGATCACCAGTCAGTGTCGTGATTTATGCATTCGCTTTGACATGTACTCATCATTGTTACAAGAACCCACTAGTAGATTTAAGAAATATTACTTTGTTGATGCTAGAGTCACAATGTTAAACGTGAAGCTTATGAAGAGACCAAGAATCCCTTTAGGAATAGAACCATAATACTTGAGCTACAATGTTGCAATTGAATTGTAGCCAAGGAGACAAATGCTAACTTGCCAACATATATCTTCTCTCAATAATGAAGTCTATATTTTAATGATCATCTTATTATTTCAACTATCCCTGCACTAATTACGAAACAGTTCTGCAAAAAAATGTGTTATTTGTGCCAAAATCAATTTTTCCCTAAATCATGCAACATTGTAAGAACATAAAACATGGATATTTCTCTAAGAATCAAGCATACTCTAAGTTATGATAAGAAGACTAGTGATGACCATTTATCCTCATTTAACTTGCAAAATTCAAAGTAGCTTTCTGCATTTATATTAATATATGATTATGGGGAGCAGGTACACTTTTTACAAACCCTTCCTAACAATATTCATGTCAGTAGATAGTCCCTTTATAAACTTCCAAAGGTAATTGTGTTATAAAAAAAAAAAAAAAACATTCATGACATTCATGAGGGTAGGCCCAACTTCTTGTGGCTAAGTAGAAAAGAAAGTGGTAGTGTCTATATGACAACAATTTCCAAAATATATCAGAAATCACAGTCCCTCATTGATATTACTAACTGCTCTAGTTGTCTCCAAACCAAGATTTAAGTTGCAATCTTATACTTGAGGAAATGCAACTTGCATTTGCACTAATGTATTTTGGTAACAGAAATTTTTTTGGTGTTCTGTCAGCTATTTTATTAAAATGCCTAAGAGAAAATCAGCCATCATATTCGAAGTAAAAGAAATAACAAATTGCAACATATCCAACTTCAAATATCAGATATACCGATTCAATCAATTTTGGATTACATTTGTGTTGATTAATATACTGATTCAATCAATGTTGACTACATTTGTGTTGATAAATATACCGATTCAATCAATGTTGAATACAACTATGTCGATAAATATTTGCTCCATCTCTGGATAAAACAATTAACTTATTAAGGCATTTCCATCTCATGGCCTGACCACAAACAGTAATCATACATTTGAAAACTCGAACAATGTTTTGTCAATATTGTTGGAGGTACGGTATGCTTGCCTATCACTTATCCTTCACCAGTGAAAATTATGGGATATTTTTCTTTGTGTGAGTCAAAGTTCTCTTGCATCAGAATTGCTTATTTGTTGAATGCTTTTGATTAACCAAATCCCCCTTATTAGGGGCTTATTCCTTGAATTGATGCCATCATGCCAATAGCTTTAGTGAATTCCTTGAATGGATTCCAATAGCTTTAGTGAAGCAAATTCATCGTTGTTAAATTATTTGATAGCATTTACGCTTCTCCATTCAATCAGTACGTTTCAGTAAGACCAAACTAAAAAAATCTTTATCCAATATTTAATAATCAAAGGACATTTTTAATTCTGTTCAATTTTTACTTTGTCATATTTAATTCATGTGATTTGAAGTCTACTCAAATTTTAGTTCATTATATTAAACATGCTTATGAAATTAAGTTTTATGCCAAGCACAAGTGAATTTTAATTTGTGATGAATTTCAATTTTGGATTGAAGAGGATATATATTTTAAATTTAATTGAGTAATAATATTAAACTTTATAATATCCATGTGTTACCTAATGTGTTGTATATTAAATTAATAGTTTTTGCAGTTTAAAATTTATTTATGATGTGTATTAAATTAATAGTTTTATAGTTTAAAATGAGTTATGTTGTGTATTAAAGTGATAGTTTTCATATAATGTAGTATTTTAAAATTTTAAATTTATTTATGTTGTGTATAAAAGTAGTATTTTTATGTTGTGTAATCTAGAATTTTAAATGTATTTATGTAAAAAAAAAAAAAAAAATTGAGTTACTTCCCTCCATTATTTATGTTTTCCCCAATATCCATTATTTATTTTTTCCCCAATACTCAGATAGGAATAAAACTGAAATGTTGTAGACTTAGTGTTTATTACCCACCAAAATTTATGTAGACTTACTAATGTGGATAACCCACCAAAATTTATGCAAGTACTTGTATGTGAGAAAATTAATTGATCTATCCACTTCACATATCAATTTATTATTTTATGTGAAATCCAAACTGTAAGATTGGATTTTACTAATGACCATTATTAATTTGACATTGGTCAATATAGGTTATAATTTTTAAGCAATTTTTCCATATCTTAATTATGACAAGGAGAAACACTTGTTACAGAATAAATATTGAAATTTTTTAAAGAAAATGAAACATAAAAATGGATTTCAAAGTAATTATAGGTTCACTTAAATTAAAGTGGATAGTCTTATAATACTCTATCCATAAATCTAGGGTTAGACAAAGTGATATATTGAAACACATACATCAATTTAATATATTTGCATCATGGCTAACGCATATCTGAAAGTTAGAATGGAGTGTACATGAATATTAAATGTACCCTTAAAAGTTAGTAAATCATACATATTGTGATACTTAACAAATAAAGTTATGGTATTTAATAATAATACTAAAGTAGTAAATTCCTTATGAGATATGAGTGCTAGAGTGTAAATTGATGTTTACGTTGATAAAGATGTTGGTTTCCTAAATTATGGCAAGAAAACTTTTCACTCTTTGAAAGTGAATCAAGATCCTTTATATAATTGATAAGAGTCAATGCAACAAGATAGTCATTCACACAGGAATCCAATACCAATAGATTGATAGCAATAGATAATATTGAAACAATTATTGAGTCTAGAGCCCATGAAAATAGAGTATGATGACCTAAGAATATGGATGGAAAATATGTCAACCTAAAGATTACTTGGAGGCGACTCCTTCTAGAATGAATTATCCACCTGAAATTAAACAAGAACTCTTTAGCATTAGAGTTTCATTTCATATCGGGGACAAAATAATGACGAGAATAGTAACAAACGTGTTTCATCCTTTCATCTTGAGAAATCCTGGATGACAACCTATCACTTTTCTTATATTAGGGTTTTAGTATTTATATAGTTTTACCAAATATTTTGCCAAAGGAAGGCCATAAGTATGTGTTTCATGTGCGTGGTTCTTCACCTAGTTATTCAATCTCATATGATCATACCCCTTTACTATAAAACAATATGGTTCATGACATAGTGGTTTTTGGAACGCTTAGCCATCACAAGTGATTTGGAACACCTAGGGACATGTTGATGGACCCAATAATGACTCAGAGATTACTTAAATTATATATACACACACACACACACACACACGTCAGGGAATAAATGTATTGAATTAAAATTTTCATGTCGATTCCTTTATGGTAGAAGAAGATGGAACATGCAATTGCTTATTATTCAACAATTGCACAGTAGAGACGTGCCATGCATGTGATACATGAAGGAGTTTAGTTTAGGTGATTGTTGAGACAATGATGATTAGACACATTGAAATTGATAATTACCATACTCTTAGGTTCAAATATGTGACAGCTAAGAAATTCAAAAGGATTATTACTAATTTGATATAGGTTGATATTCAGTGCTAGTTTTTGGAGCCTATCATATACTTGTATGGTTTTATTTCTTTTTTTTGGAGCTTTATCATATAATGATATTAAGGATATCATGTTAAAAGATATCTACTATGTGACGATTCCTAGCCTAAAAGCCATTTTATTAATTAAACCTAAGTGTTGTAAGGATGTAGTTGAGATTAATTCACAAGAAGAATCGATGCACCTTGATGTAGGTTCATTTCACATGTGGTTTGAGTTATTGGTCACTCACTAATGGTACATTCTCTTGGGAGATATTTCGTGGTGATAGATGTTAACATATATAGTTATGATCATTTTAAATTTCATAAGAAATCAATTGTATTCATATATGAGAAATAAACATATATAAGTTGTAGATATTTTGTTAACTTACTTGGGGATGGTGCTTATATGAACTAATGGTTCCCAAGTATTCCACATTTGTTACAAAATGAATAGTGATGTAATGTATTAGGCATATCCATACACATATTATACATTGTCGAATGACGTTGTGTGCCCTAAAAGCATTGGCATCAAGAATGATAAAATATAATTGTGAGGCTTGATTGCCAAAGCTTGCGACACATAATCACCCAAGACCATTTAAACACTATATAAGGGAGGTAATCAAAGTTAACAAGTAAATATGATGTCTATATTACTTGCGTAAAGGGAACCATAAATAAGATGGAAGATGTTTTAAGTATGACCCTCAAATATTTCGGTATTCATTATTGGACAAAATTAGGTAGAAATTGCTTGATTTAAAAATTGAGGATACTTGTCACAATGAGGATAGCAAGATTTTAATAGAGGATATTAAGGATATGCATCCCTGTCTTAATTCCCTTTCCTAATCTAAGGACTTCGGGGCGAATTCCATTATTAAGAGGGGGTGAATGTAGTGCCCCACTTTGGTTGATGGACACTGATCCTTCATACTTTATTCTTTGAGGACCTCAGGTTGAGGATCCAGACACATGACTCTATTATTAGTGGATTTGATGGATATGATGATAGACTTGATGGATAGGTATGTTTTCTATTGATGTTACAATGATGATGGCTTTGATGGATATGTTAATTTCCCATTGATGTTATTATTATGATAACCATGATGGATGTGTCCCCTATGGTAGCTACTTACATTAGTTCTGATTCAAAATGAACAACGATGTGAATGACAGTCATGTTGATGTTGTGATTATGATAATGACTAACAATGAGAAACTTTGTTACTGATGATTATTGAGTATGATAGGAAACCACCAGAGGCACTCGCATATGATGAGCTGACAACATCTGGTCTGATAGAAATTAATATTTTTTCTTTGAAATTCTTATTTAAGTTTGAAACTTGATATATATATATATATATATATATATATATATATATATATATATATACTCTAATGATATGTCATTGTTTGCAAAAACATGTTTGTTGCTTGGTCGAATGACTCACACACTACTACATTTGGTGAAATTAAAACCACACAATTTCGACGCTTTTGACCAAATGTCGGAAATTTTCCCAAATTTTTTCCATCCCGCCCAAAACCGTCGCTATACCGACGTCTATAGAAAAGTGTCGCAATACCAACACTTAAACTAATTATACTTAATTCTTTCGTTCAAGAAAACGTCAACAATTGGAAGCACCTTATTAGCGTCGCTATTGAGACGACTCTAAGCGTCGCCGTGCGACACAATGTCTAGGTATACGCCATTAAAGCGTTTGACCGTCTAATACTTTGACGCCTTTTCGTGATCGGTATGGCGTGATTATTCACGCTAAAAATACCAAGCTTATATAGGCCTAAAAATTAAAACTTGTATCGCTACGCAAAAATGTTTCGTGTTGTGCAATAACTCACGATTTGATATCACGCGCATTAACCATATTGCAGAACAACATTGCACCTCAAGCATTAGCGCTCGACTCTTACGAGAACAGCATTTTCCCTCGGCATTCGCCTCGGCGTTCGCCTCGGCTCTTGCCGAACAGCATTAGCCCTCACAACATTCGCCCTCGGCTCTTGCAAAATGGTAAGTTCTTACTGCAGGCCCTTCCTCCTATAGTAGGGTTGACTCTATTTGGGTTTTTTTGGTCAATTCCATTGGATTGTGTTAGGCTGTAGGGTTCTCTGTAGATGTCAAGAGTCGAGATTCAATACCCTCTATTATCTTCATCACCCAATACAAGATTTAAATTTTTCCCAAAGAAACGCTTATTAATTTGGCAGCCATTATTTCTCCCTACTTTAAAAACCATACATTTAAATGAAAACAAGCATTGCATTTCAACTACAAAAATCTATTAGTGTTCAAATGTACATGTGTGCTACATTAACGTCTGATATCATGCGCGCATTCGCCCTCCGCTCTTGCAGAACACCATTCGCCCTCAGCATTCGCCCTCAGCTCTTGCATAATAGCATTCGCCCTGAGCTCTTGCAGAACAGCATTCACCCTCAGCATTCGCCCTGAGCTCTTGCAGAACAGCATTCGCCCTGGATTCGCCCTCAGCTCTTTCAGAACAGCATTCGCCCTGCATTCGCCCTCAGCTCTTGCAGAACAACCTTTGCCCTCAGCATTCGCCCTCAGCGTTCGCCCTCAGCTCTTGCAG